>DF240109.1:12634-30312 GCA_000507305.1 Breviolum minutum Mf 1.05b.01
AGTTAGTTAGTCAGTTAGTCAATTGGTCAGATCATCAATTAGTCAGTTAGTCAGGCAGTCAGCCAGTCAGTAGTAAATTAGTCAGTCAATCAACCAGTCAGTCAGTTAGTCAGTCAGTCAGTCAGTCAGGCAATCAGTCAGTCAGTCAGTCAGTCAGTCAGTCAGTCAGTCAGTCAGTCAGTCAGTCAGTCAGTCAGTCAGTCAGTCAACAGGTCAGTTCATCACTTAGGCAATTACTCGCTAATCAGACAGTCAATCAGTCAATTAGTCAGTTAGCTAGTTAGTCAGTTGGTCAATGTTTTTGCTCTGACATCCGTCACTCACAGCAATCAATCTCTCCTATACGTTTCCTATTCTTGAAACTTCCGCCACCGCCTTGTGCGGTACTACTGGTATAGGACCAATATGAGCGAACCTCAATGTTTCAGCCGGAAATACAGACGTACAAAAGGTATGGTTTATCCAATTCTACGCAGCTGTCCGCTGTCATCCCAATCACCAGGAGTGGAGCTATGACACTCGCAGATGTATCATCCACTCAGTGATGCTCTCAGTGTAAAGGTGGTGGATATACATCCTAAATGTTGCATGAGGATTTTGGTTGGCAGATTTTTTTTTGTTTGGAGTACTGTATTGCCAAGGAGTTTCTGATGCATAAAAAAGGACTAGGAGTCTTAAAAGATCTTAAAAGTCTATCTGGATACATGTGATGCTTGTCATGGTTTGCTGCAATGAGAAAAAAATTTCTCAAATTAACCCATGATATGAATCGAAATATATAAGTAGTATATATGGGTAGCAAAAAACACATACACATACAGATTTTTTCATTGTCAGTTTTTTTTCAAGCCAGTGTTCACCAAGTTGAAAGCAACTTCTCCGTTCCAAACGTTGCCTACTTTGGCTCCAGTCGTTTGGGGATCTTCGACGTGGGAACCCCTTGGCTGCCATGGCATTCTGGTGGGCTGCGCTGGTATTAGGAGTTGAGGCAACATGGCCATTGAGAGGTGGGAAAGAGGCAGATGTTGCGTCTGCCTCTGGGCATAAGGTGCCAGCATCATTTGATTGTGCCGCTTGCCTTATTGAAAAAAAAAACGTACAAAGTTGACACGGGTTTCGGAAAAAATCGGGGATGGAAGCTGCACAAAAATGGGGAGAGTCCTAAGAATGGAAATCGATTTCCGGGTCCCCATGTTCGTGTTTTTTTTTTGGGGGGGTGTAGGGGAGTGAAACAAAACGAGAGATGAGACATGCTATGATAGTTAGACTGACTAAGAGGTAGACATCCTGCAGCTCTTTTGGAATGCAAAGGGATATTTTCCAGATATTTTCCATATCAACTGATGCAGAATTCTGTCATCAAGGGTTGGTGCTGTTCAGTTCTCAGGAGATGAGAAAACTAGCCTATGCATATGGCAGGCGAGAACACGTTGGGTGGCAACGTGAAGCTGTGCAAAAAGGTTAAGCCTGCATGAGCCCGTCAGGTTGTAGTTTTTTGGATGAATTTCTATGTTTTCAACTTTCTACTAGCCGAATATCCTGATTTTCAATAGGAAATACATCTTAAATTCGGGTCCATTTTCCAGCCAGCTATGTTAGTTTACCAGAGTGTAGCCGAAAACTAATCTTCTATCTTTTCCTACATTTCGATTTGTTTCAAGATGCTTGAGGATCTGTTCACATATCCTGAAACTGAAGGTTGGTGCTTTGATTTTTCCACCGCAGTTTTGTGGATGGAACATGTGGACCATCAATCGGACACCAATCCACAGATGCTGGTCCCCTCCGCCCGCACCAACAAAGAAAGACGACTTGGGACTTCTTGAGTCCAAATATGTTGTGATTATGAGGTGTTGAGACTTTGAAGATCGTTTTTTTGTTTGATTTTACCAACATGTCATGTGTATTTGTTTAAAGAAACCGGAGATTTCAGCGTGACATTTCATGGCAGGAAATTGCTTCCACGTTTGGGTACCTTTGAAAGTCTTTACTACGCCCTGGACCTGAATAATGAGAGCTGCCATGTAACATTGGAGGCTCAATGCTTCAGCGACTGCAGTGGTGATGGAAGAAGCAATGA
Source organism: Breviolum minutum Mf 1.05b.01 (assembly GCA_000507305.1). NCBI lineage: Eukaryota > Dinophyceae > Suessiales > Symbiodiniaceae > Breviolum > Breviolum minutum. Next base: position 14,715 of record DF240109.1, read on the forward strand.
TTGTTGAACTGCTTATTTCAAACGAACCAATTCACATGCAATGAGTTTCAAGTATCCAATGGACGGAGTCACAAGCTTATAGCTATAGAGTCTATATGGGTGCCACTGTTTGTGACCGAAAGCATTTCCAGAAAGATCACATTTTGGCAACAATTTTCTTGAGACCTTGGTGGATTTCCCCTTGAGTCCAGTCTCGGTATCTCATTCCCAAAGCTTCTCGCAGTTTAGTCACAAGAAACACAAAACACATGGCTCGGCGTTAGCATGTGAACAGACATCTCAAAGCAGTGGGACCTATGAATTTAGAATACAGAATCTTAAAACTGAATCTATATGAGCAATGCTTTCAAAGCCCAATAAAAAGTTCCAGCACACCAGAAACTCAAATGAAAGCAGCATAAGCTGCTGAAACACAAAAAAAACACCGAACTTTTCATAGATGAACTTTTCCATATATCAAGCTTGCGAAGTACCAGAGGTGGGTGAACTATCAGAATGGAACTATTAGAGTCGGTACAGTTGGCTCCAGGAAGATTACGACATGCGACCACGACCACCTTCAGCGACTGAAGGTTTTGAATCCACAAGGGATTCTGACAACTCATCCTTCATGAGCAAAAGAAATTAAGCAGCTCATAACCAATGTATGTCTGACATTCCTTTTTGAAACCCTTCAAGCTTCCAGTTTCACTCACTTCTTTTTACTTAGTTCCTTTTAGAACTCAACTCGGAAAACCAAGAAAATGCGAAAGGGCTTGGAACCCATCCCCCAAACCAACGAACCGAACCATGGATTCTTGCGGGGAGCTTCGCAAGCAAACCTGGGTCTCAGGCGGACTCTCGAAGCTTCGCAGCCAAAACGCCAGCTGCATGGGATGATGCGACCGCGATTTTTGTGGATGTTGATGGAGATGATCAGAATGTACCTCTGGATTTATCGGGGATGTTGTGAGGTACTGGTACATACCTGGATCTGGAATTGGATCCCACTTTTCCATAGAGAACAGACGCAGAGTTTTTAAAAGAAAAGTCGATGGTGATTGAAAAACCTTTAGATAGGGTAATATCACTTATATAGTTTAATAATCACTTATCGGTTATATTATTAACACTTGTAATGGTGATTTTTCACTTATATAAAGTTAATAATGGCTTCCAATCACACCAGTTCTAATCACCACCCCAAGTGGAACCATCATCCAAGTTGCCACTGGGTTTTTCAGCCTCGGGTGTGACCCCAAGTTTGCCAAAACCCAACAAACCCAATAGTTGGTTGATTTTATGTGGGGGGGGATTCTATATAAACAATATGTGTATACACAGTATATGCAGTATGTAGTATCATATCTGTATAATATAAGTAAATATATGAATCTCTTTGTCGAAGCATCCAGTGCTTGTTCCCTTTTTGAACAACTTCCAACCGTTTGAGGTGGGTAGTGAGAGTAAACCTCTCCGTTCTCTGCAAGTGGCTTGTGATCGTGCTGTCCAGCTGGGTGGTAAAACACCCACCGTGGTGTTGCGGAAGGGGACGCATTTCTTGGATGAAACCTTGATGTTAGGCAACTCAACTTGGAAGAAAAATCTGTTTGATTTTTTTTTTGCAAATCTCCAAGGAAACATCCACATGGGGGAACTATATAAGTTGCTTTTGAAAAGATGAGATTTTATAGGTTTCATACCATGGGAACTTTGTGTATAACGTTATTTTGGGATCCTAATCCTTGAAGCAAGTGAAGAAACCAGTTACCTTTCCCATAAATCATGGTAGCGGATCAGGTACTCCTTATAAAGGAAACAAAGATCAACAACCTCCTTTGAGTCTTGGCCTTCCTTCAGGACCACAGCATTCGAATCTGACGATTACTTCCTATCCCAATGAGCATGCCATCATCTCTGGTGGAAAGAAGCTCCAAGTGAACTGGAAACCGTACAAGCTCAACGGTGCCAATATCTGGGTTACTGATGTGGAGGGTCAGGCACCTTGGATGTTGATAGATATGTGAGATGAGGTTGGAAGGTTGGAAGGCAGAATAGATTCGAGTAACTTGATGAGGAGTGTATGTCTGACAATTTGCTAGAATTATGTGGTAATTCATACATACACTTCGATTCGATTAGTTTCTTGGATTCTTGTTCCCTTTGTGAAAGCTCATACTCTTCCATTCCATGAGCAGTTGGCACACGCAACTGCTCCATCTGGGCGCGGGCCAAATCCAACACTCATAGAAATACATTTGCATTCTTCAAAATTTGTTCATATTTTTTGATGAAGGAAATCTGCCCAACCCGAGATTGTTGGTAGTTCATCAGACTATAATCCTTGTTGGGTCTTATACATCTCAGATGATCTCAGATGTTTTACCCAGATTTCTTCCATCAACAATCTCATGATTTGTAAATTACTGTACTCGAATGATAAAACCGAAACCCACTTTAAGCTTTGTTTTCCCATGGATTTTACTGGTTGATTGATGTTTCGGGGCAATTTTTTCCAAGTTTTGCTTCAACGGAATTCGATTTTTTTTGTTCTCCTGCTTCAAGGTAAAGGAAATTCCAGCCTTGCATGTGGATGGTGTGAGGGCTACGCGGGCACGCTATCCAAACATGCCCCATGGGATTGAGGTAAGCTCGCTGCGGATGGTGATGGTGACGAAATTTTTGGAAGTTTAACATAGACCCTGAAAAATAGGCCTTCCCAAAAGGAAAGTAGTCTTCCATTCATTTTAAGATCTATGTTAAACTTGATGGGGAGTAATTTCTGCACATTTTTTGGGTCTCAATCACAATGAATAGAACGTGATGAAGACTGGATTCCTATAGTCGGAACTTTTTTGGGGAATCTTCTTGACTCCGTTGCTCCTGAAATGGCAGTGTCAGAATCAACAGATGACTACATAAATCATGGGAGAAAGGTATCACCCTCCAATTTTGCTGCACCTTTTCTGTGCAGCCATGAAAACAGTCAGTGACCTTCCCGTTGAATCCTTTTCACCGCCAGGTTTCTTGTGGATATGGATGTATGATTGATGGCAGCCAACAGGTCTGGAACGGACCAAATTTTCAGAAATATGGCAATGTTTCCTGGTACACGGACACCACTGCAATACACTACCGCAATACAGCCAAGGAATGGTCGACTTTGCTGGTTTTCAGAAAGAAGATTTTCCACATTTTTCACCCTGGAAAATAAGATGTATGGAAAACCTAAAATGGAGGTGGATGGAAGATGAGTTTCCTTTTCCATTGGGTGATTTTTAGGTTCCAGCCGTTCATTTTGCAGGGTGTTTCTTTGTGTTTTCGTTTTGGTGCATGACATCTCGCTGGACATCAAGTTGACATAAGGCTTCATGATATTTCCAATCCCCGTTTTTGTGGAAGATGTTGTTTTTTTTTTGGGTGTCAACATATTTTCCAACTGTCAGGGGCAATTTCCTATGATATGTTCAAGGCATGTTTTGGGTAGGAATTGGGTTTCTGGAGGTTTTGAGACTGGCGTCACCAGGAAGAACCAACTACAGCAACATAGGAACAACACATAGCAACATGAGCCACAAGAGCAACACGAACAAGAAGAACCAGGAACAACATGATCAACAACAAGGACAACATTGACGTTTGAATGGTTGGAGTTGTTTGGGGATAGAACATCTCCATACATCTCCCAAATCATTTAGTAGGCTTGTAGCCTTCAGCAGTTAGGAAGATTGATGTTTGACGCTTCCAACGAGAACTTTGCAATGGATCCGTCTTTATAATTGTTGGGATTCTTTGCAAAAAAATCGGGTTGGTCTTTTGCAGAAGAATTGCCCAATCCAACTGTTCATGGTTCGTCCTGGTTCGCCATCTTGGCCGGTAGCAAAACCTGGTCATTACGCCAGGGTAGCCAGATTTCAGCCCCTTCATCCAATTTCCGAATGCAATGAAGGAAGTTTTTGGGCGTTTCAGTCAATCTTCTTAACGCGAAAAAAAACCGGTTCATGTCAAAAATGGCTTAAAACCACTCTTTCCCTCCAAAACCCTTGAAATGGTAAAAGTGAAACAAGGAGTCATTTGCAACATTTTTTCCAGGAATTTTAAAGAGTAAGTGCACTTTTCCCAATTCGGAGGCAAGTACATTTTTGTCTTGATTTCTATTTTTTCGTTTCGGTGCATCCCCAGGTTTAACGAGTACATGATTGGTGTTGGTGGACTGTGCAGCGTTTATGATCCACCAGTCTCCTACTGGTGCTCTGAGCACCCCAGTGGTGGGGGTGCCTTTCCATTCCGGACACCATCGGGAGTCATCTACAAACCACCTAATGGTCCATATGAACATGGAGACTTTGTTGTGATCCTGGTGGTTGGTGGTTGAAGTGGAAAGGGATATGGCTGTAGTTGCAACCCCATGATGTTGTGAAATCAAAAGAGTTGGAAGAAAGTGGACAACGCCTTGGGCATCAACTTAGCTGGAAATGGATGTGAATCCCGTTTGTCTTCACAATCTTCTTCAATCTACTTATTCCCTAAACCCTGCGCCGAGGGGAAAGATACTACCAAGGTTACCCTCACTGAAAACTGAACTAAAAACATTCAGAGAAGTTCCTTTTACATTCCGCTGATCCATCTGTGAAGAACAGCTGATGTAATGGTGAAACATCCTTATCTAATTGTTTGGGTCTGAAGAGATTTCGACTCAGCCGTGAGATCTGAAGGGTTTTTTTCTCAAGTTGCCTTGATATTGTTGGTGACCTCTTCTGAAGATCTTCTCTAAGTTTGGATCTTTAAAGGATACATCAGCGCAATCATTTCAGGTGTTTTTGTGTTGTTTGAGATGCTGGATCTCCTTTTGACATCCCCACCACCATTGGACCAACCATCCCAACCAAGGAGAGGATGCTCGTTTCTTCGTGTGGCGCCCGGCACGCTGGGCCAACTGGATGTTTGATGTGGCCAGCTACGACAAAGCAACGAATAATTTCACCTTTGGTCGGGGTGGCAACCAGGGCGCCCGTGGTTCAAACCAAGGTATGGCACATTTGCGGATGGGGATGGGGATGGGGAGATGGGGGGTTTGGGAAGGGACTGTAAAGAAAGGTGCTTGAGTGTACAAAGAGATTCATGATGCGAAGTGATGATTGTGTATTGTACCTGTGTGCAATGTAGGGTTCATATGCCTGACATACATGATCAGAATATATATACAGAATATTGGCTTGTATGTGCGAGGCATACTCGCATTTGTTATGTCGCTGTATATACATATAAACGATGATATAGCTGCACAGGCCTCTCTATATAGATTTCGCTAGATAAGTCATCTTTAAAAGCCAGACGACCATTGTGCGGGGCTTGCATTGCACCTGTTTTAATTCATGCAACCATCCTCATTTTGTTGGTGATTTGTGCATATCTGAACATAGATCTTTTGAAATCATTTTTTGGACCTGGAAATGTAGACGTAGATTATTCTCAGATGCAAGTAAAAGCCACTTCTTTTGATTCATGCTTTTCTTTCCCACTAAAAGAAATAGACCAACAAATATTCGATGCCAATTCTACTTTGGCTGATCCAGGTGGTGACTTCTTCATTGAAAATGTCATGGAAGAACTGGACTACCCTGGAGAGTTTTTCTTCGACACGCGTGCGCAGAAACTTTATCTTTATCACAACGGTGCGCCCAGAAGAAAGAGAAGATGATAAGAAAAGGGAAAGTGAAAGAGAACAACACTCCATGTGTATAGTGCTCTATGTGTATGAGTTCATGTGTAATCCGTGGATATACCAGTTTTTTATTGTAAAAATTACCCACTGGTTTCCACCTAACGGTTGGAGGTACTGGAGCTCCATCGGATTCCATTGTGGTGCCGCAAGTGCAGGTTTTGGTGAACTTGACAGGAACACAATGGAAACCTGTGAGCCTTGGGCATTTGCACCAAGATTTCTGGTCATTTGTTGATGGCTGTTGGGAGGAGACAGTGTCGTGCCCAGTTTCACTGTGTATTGCGCATATTAATATGCATATACATGTTGTATATTATTGTATATACATATCATACACGTATGAATATACATATATATATATATACAAAGATTCGGCGAAAACAAAAACAAAGCTTCGATTCGTGCTCAATTGCTTGCAACTTTTTTTTTGCATGACGCTGGTATTGTTCAACCGGCGACTCAGGTGTCAACTTGGTGGCAAAACGCATAGATCCGGTAAAGAAACACATGACGTAAGGATCCCGAAGAGAGGGATGATTTCTCTTGTACCATTTGTTGTTGCGAATCATGAGACCTTCTGGCAAACCCATTTTGACGCTTAACTTTAGTGGCAGCCTAAATGAACTACTGTAGGGGCACATGATTCGAGACCCTTGACCGGGCTTTCATCACGAGTGATGATGCCAATTTGTGGAGAAAAAATTCACCAACCACAGCAAACTTGCCAATGACACTGATACTCCATACCCCTCAACAAACATATCACCATAAAAGCCTTGACATATGTACACTATCCAAGCAACTTATATGCATCAGGTGTTCTGTTCTTCAGGCAGCTTCCAGCAACGTTGAAAGACCCACATCACTAAGCTGCTGTAATTTCTATCACTAAGCTGCTCCATCCAATCAGGAAAGGCGTGCAATTGAAAAACCTTGCTTTCTCTGCTGCGGCACCGACTTACATGATGCCTCATGGAGTTCCTAGTGCTGGTGATTGGGCCTTAGATCGATATTCCGCTGTCTTTCTGCAAGGGACACAGAAGACACTGATCGATGGTTGTACCTGGACAAGGAAGTTTACTTCAAAATGATGTCATATAAACTGATACTGGAAACAATCACTTTCCTGGGACAGAATTTTAAGAAAAGTTAAACAAAGTCACTGGCTTCCCCTTTTAGTTGGTAGACATTCCTTTTCTTCCCCAACAGAATGCTTTCGGACATGACGTTCTTCGGAGCAGGATTCAACAAACTTTGGTTCTGGGAAGGTTTACTGACAAGGTCGCATACAAAAGAAAACTGTGCAATGAATTTAAGTTTCCAACATACTCTTGTTGTTGGGGATATCACCTGAGCTTATCCCCCATCCTTAGTTTTTTTCCCAAACAAAGGTACCTTTGAACGTTTGGAGGGCAACGCCGTGATGATTTCGGGCTACAACCGGGATGCCACCGTTGAGAGTAGCGACTTTGCCTTTTTGGGCGGCAATGCCATAGTGGCTTGGGGTTACACCAACGAAACCTCTACAGATCCAGGGCGTCCTGGGATCATTCTGAACAATGCCCCCAAGGCGGGTATTGATGGAACAGATGGAGAACATCCTGTGAGAACCACCGTGCAGTGACTTGGAAAAAGCACATTATGATCTAGGTGGTGGTTTCAAATATTTTTCACCCCGAACCTTGGGGAAGATTTCCAATTTGACTCATATTTTTGAAAGGGGTTGGTTCAACCACCAACTAGTGATGGGAGTCATGCAGTTGAAACCTTGGATATTTTTGGAAGAAATTTGGGAGAGTATAGAGATGAACAATGTGTCAGGTGAGTGAGGTTTGTGGAATGTATGTATGCATGTATAGATATATGTATAATCCATTGGAACTGATCTGGTCACAAAACTTTCGATTCTCGCCTCCCTGGACACACTTCAAATATGTGAAACTGATCTCTTGCTTGAGATCTGGGAAACTCCTCGACATGAACCATTTCAATTTCCCTCACAATCACTCATGACTAGGTGGTGGTTTCCAACAATTTTTGTTTTTACACCTTGGGGAAATTATCCATATTTTGATGAGCATATTTTTCACTTGGGTGGCTCAACCACCCATGACGGTTTCAGCTAAGCCCATTTGCCTTAGTCGCAAGGAATTGCTCTGCAAGGGAGATCGGTTTGTATGAGAAGCAGAGCAGTTTCTTCGTCCAGGTGCCCGAATGGTGGTGAATGGCCAACGGGCCAACGGGTTGAGTTAAAGATTCAAAGAGCTGTTTAGGCCACAGTTTCAATTCAAACAGAAGCTTATGAATGGTGGCAAGATCTTATGCCATAGAAACATCCAGAAATACAACCATTACAACTATTAGAACCATCTACCATTCCAACAGGCAAAAACAAGGAATGTCTTTGAATGGTAAGAATTGCAGTCCAGCTCTTACAGGAAGCTCAAAAACCAGCTGAGCTCAGATGTCGCTATAGATGTATGCCTTGGACAAATGATCCAAGGACCTTTTGAATAATATTGACCTACCCTCCCTGAATCTAACATAGCACCTGGCAGGAGGCCTTTCCAAAAGGAAACTCATCTTCCAACCCCAGTGTTTCAGGTGCGAGCTGTTAGTTTCAGGCAGAGTAAACAATTTATGATTGTTTTTAATCAACAAACAAGTCTTGCTTAAATGGACCAAAATTGAGGTTGGTGAAGTACTAACCTTATTTTCTAGTTCACATAACACTTCCCGTTATGAAAATACTGCCACTTCTTCATCTCTTCTGAAAAACTCTGTGTTTGTGAGGCCAAGACCGCGGAGTCACGAATTTTGTCCAATGTGTTCTTCAATGGCCCACGAGCTGGGATCAATATGAACGATGGATTTGGAGGTGAAGATTGGCCACAAAATTTTTGTTGTGTCAGCTCCAAGTCACCATGTTTTTTTGGGTGGATGTCTTGGGGTCATGAAAGGGGCTTAACGGGTATATACGGTATACATACCGGTGATTTTGGTTGGGGTCGCGATGATTTTGTTGGAAACTTCAGGAAGCTTCAGCTGAATTCCGGCCAAGGCAGTGACAGTCAAGGGAAACCCGAGATTGTTACACCATTTTTGGGGAAGAAAAACACTTCAACGTCTTCAAAGATTGTACCCATCTGTCTTCATAACCTTCTGAACTTCAGAAATACACATATCACCTCTGACTCTACCTTTCGCCAACTTGTATGTACCTTTTTCCACTTTTCCACCCTCTTCCCTGACCCTTGGAAAACTGCCCAGTCACAGTGTTTTTTTTGAAAGAAAAAACACAGAGATAAGCCGCAAGGTGGTGATGAAATTGCTTACAACTTGGTTTTCTCCACCTGCCGAGAGAGTGGAGATCATGGTCCCTTTAACTCATGGGATCGTCAACCCTTCTTGACCACGGTGCGGACCGGGGAGCCTTCCATGTTGCTTGGTGGAAGATTGGAAAAGTTGAGGGATCTGCTCAATATACCTTCAAACAACAGGGGGGGAAAGATGAGATCTAAAAGGTTTCTGTAATGATTTGTGATTGCCTCAAGAAAGAGATGGGAATTTCATAGGATTTATGTGGAACCAATGTGTTCGGCTTTTGGTCCTAGAAGATAGAAATGTGGAAGCCATATCTATTGTGGTTTGTTTCGGTGGTGCTATGGCTTATCGTCACACTTCGTGCTCATTGAGGCAAACCATGAATGCATTTTGAACTCCTTTGTTCGACTTCGCTCCGTTCATGGTGGAGTACCCCAATGGTTGTACATCTTTTGAAGATGAGTTAGCCTACTAGCTTGTCTGCAACCGACCCTCTAGGCATGCCATCATTTTCCAACCAGACCACACCAAACTCGGGCCCTGTGTGGGACCTAATTCCAAACTCAAAATCATGCAGAGTTTTTTCTTGTGTTTTTCTTGGAGGTATCCTACAATGTGAATCTTTTAGACAGGTTCAGTAGTTCGCTTCACGTAGAATGGACGATTTTTGAGGCAACACGCTCACTATGTGTGGTTGATGCGTGTATGCCATGTATACGTATATATAATCATTGTAAATGTTTCAACATACGGCAGAATATGAACCCAGTACAACTACAATGAAGAAGATGTCAACCATTCCAGGATCATGCAGTGGCGGAGAATCCACCACAACTTCTTCATCGACAACTATTCTCCCCAAGAAGGTGTGGACAACGATGATGGAAGTAGCTATTATAAGACACACGTTTCTCGGCTCTTGGAAGTGTCTGGAGTATGGGTACCCAAGGAAGAAATAAAAGACGCACTTTGTGCGTTTCTTCAGTTCGTATATCTAAGGGTGGATTTGTATTTAGCTGGCATAATTACTAAACTTTTTTGTTCTGATGTAAATACTAGATGTTACTAGATGATATGTTCTTCCAGCGATTTGAATTGATTTGTTTAGATGGCGATTTTTTCTTTTGGTGTTTCTAAAGATCTCCATCTTTTAGACTTAAGAGAAAACCCTTGAAAAAGCCTTTCTGGAACTTGGTTCGCTCCGTCCAACTGGTCCTCCTGACTGAGGACAACTTTCTCGTCTACGGGAATCAAGCGATGAAGAATGACTTCGGAGGCCATGATAACCACCACTTTGATGCTTGCCAGCACAACGGAGGCAGTATTAAACAGGTAGATGTCGGAAGTATTAGGCCACCCTCATAGCAATCAGCTTAAATCATCCATGTGTAGTTTTGAGCATCTTTGGCTCTTGAAACTTATAGAAATCTGAGTCAAAAGTGTCGATTGAAATCACCTTCACAGAGAGTCAGACAGACCCATTTGCCTACGATCGATATCATTTTCAGGTCTATCATATTAGAGAGCCTAACTGTTTTTTCGTTTTTAAGGATCTTTTGAAGGTACTCTGTTTTTTTTTTACTCTGAAATTTCTGAAAAACCCAGGACAATGTGGATGCCTATATAGGTCATGCCCTGACTGTTGTCGAGACTTTGGAAGGACATGAGGACTATTTCTATGGAAATTATGTAGTGCTGCAATGGGAAACCGTTGGTAGTTGCCTACCTCAAAAGCAGATGCATGACAATCACTATTTCACTCCTACAGGTAAGGTGAAAGAAGGATGTGAAGGTTTTGGTGGGAATGTTTCAAAGCTCCCCCGTGATGAGGAAATTTTGAACCAAGCCAAAAAGAAGCTTGGAATGCTCCAAATGGATATTGCACTTGTTGTATGAGGCAACAAGGACGAAAATTTGAAGAGATCCATGGAGCATACGCAGACGTTAAAAGGATGGTGATTCAAAAAAACAACTGGCGCCAGCCGCGCAGATTTTGAGGTTCCATGGTTCCATCCTGGGAATTCTGTACAGAAATGGCCCCCTGAGTTAGCAGTTATACTGTAAGTTGTTCTAGACAGAACTCTATTTCACAGAAGTTCGTAAGGATTGTAATGAAGACAAAACACCGGGCCCCCAACTGTATTTTTCTTGTTTGGTTGAAACTATACTTGATATACCTACTGAAGTGTGGTAAAACCGTTTGTTTAAATTTGTTCTCCCCCCCAAAAACATGGCCAACTTCAGGGGCGTTTTTTTTTTTTCTACCAAGCAATGGCAACAACTCATGGCAACTCGGCAGGTCGTCCTGACCAGACTGAGGTTGGAATCATATTCTTTTTGTTGATCTATGGCGTGTTACAGGAGCGCATCATGACGGAGCCCTATGATCAAGAGGTGGATCGGGCCTTGGATGGATTTTGGACGTTGGGACCCATGGATCCATGGATGATTTTTTTGGGACAAAAATGGATCCATGATGGGTTTGTTCTTAGACCGAATGGTTTGGTGTAAAAAATCAGTTCAAATCTATAGGAAATTGTTGTGTCTCAGAGTTACAGTTTAAACCCGCGAGATGTTATCTTCTCCAATGAAAATGCGTAGCATGTGGCATCCTCTCAAAAATTCTTTTTGGTGATCAAGATGTGTTCTTTGGCAAAATTGACTATAAACCAAGGCAAACTTTCCAAACTTAACGTTTTTTTGGAGACAGATTTTGGGCGAACTTCTGGACTGTTGGCCGAGAAATCAGTGTTGATTGAACGCCTGGACCTTCTTTGAAACGTGATAGTCCTGACTTTGGCTGGATTTATTCCCATGTAGGAAAATGATGCCTTCTCAAAAAACCGCTTGGAATATGTATGTAAGTAGATACTTTAGATGGTGCTTTCCCAAGAAACCGCTTGGAATATGGAGATACTTTTGGATTAAACAACTGATATTCCTTCATATTTCTTCAAGTCTAGCCAGGAATTTTTTCCCAACTCAGCGTCAATGTTACTTGCTGCCGAAGGTCTTTGATTCAAGCTTATTTCTAGTGCTATGCAACTTGGCTTTTGGGAGGGGCCTTTTTGGGGGGATGATAGGTGGTTAAGAATCTCTTAACAAGGCCTTGTTTCTTTGGGGGGGAGGCGGTGGTATTAGCCTTAGATTCCCAATGATTCCATGATTTGAGGGTTTTTCAGTTCTCACCTGATGGCTTTTGAATCGGCTGATGGTTTTTGGGGAAAAAAGGCGCCAACTCTCAACGAGTCGATGGGAAGCCCTAGGTGAGCTGCGACAAAATCGTCTTGTCCACAATTCTTTTATAGTTGTCTTTTTTCGTAAATTTACCTCTTGACTTTCGAACAATGTATATACCCCCCCCCCCCCAAAAAAAAAAAAGAAAAAAGAGCTGGTATCTTCACGCATCATTTCTAACAACTTCCAGGGTCTAAGAAACATCCACCGTCCACCATTTCTTTCCCTACAACTTTCCAGGTAATCGCCTCTTGGCTGTCGTGTGTTCCTTAACTGCCATCCTCTGTCGTGGCGATGCTTGGTGGTTGTTCAAAAAACGCTGGGGGGAAGAAGTGAAACATATGGGTGTTTCCAAAAATAGGGGTACCCCCAAATCATCCATTTTAATAGGGATTTCCATTATAGATTGTCCATTTTGGGGTCCCCCTATTTTTGGAAACACCCATATGGTGATGTCATAAGGTGCACATTGGTATAGTTGTGTTTTGGGGAAGATCCTTCACTTCAGGGGTCAGAGGTCAGACAGGACATTTCAGTCCAGACTTTTTCCAGTTACAAGCGCAAGGTGTTTGCGAAATGGGCACTGTTTTAAAAGGTGGAATTGATATTTGCAATACAAAAAGCCGACAGAGAAAATCAAAGCTTGGAATGCTGAGATGGTGGCAAAACAGATGAGCACGGCTTGATTTTTGGGGCAGACTTTGTGCAGAGAAGATCTGCTTTTGCCATTTCACAAGGTGAATTATTGGATACAATCATGGGGATTTTTGCCAAACGTAATCAGTATGCCAGTGAAGCTGAGCAGATGTCAAGAGTTCAACAGAAAGGTCGCCAGAGGTCGCCAGAGGATTTTTCTTGTAAAGATGGTTTTCAGTTCAATACCTTTCCCTAAATTGGTCAGCTTTGTCCAATTGAAATTTCCCAGAGTAACAGATGTTGAACATTTAAAGGTGAATCCTATGTTGAATAGTGAGGATCCCCAAGATAGTTACTTGTCATGATATTTCCAATCAATCTTACAAAGATATTGGAGTGGCAGCTTTTGAAAACCTCGTTCTTTCTGAAATGTTCTCAGTCTCGTTAGAAAGTTCATTTCTTTTTAATGTTGATTATGTATATATGTTTTTTTTTCAATCTATGAAAGGCTGAAAGGCTCAGTTACTTAGGCTAATGCTTAGAATAATGGAACATAGACTCTAGACCACCCACCTGCAAACTGAACAATCATTCAGTTCACCTGAGGAGTCGTTGCAGAATGCTGCGCCAAAATGGCAATACGATGCTTATCTGAAGGAAACGGAACGACGAAACATCGGAGACGATGAAAGGGAATGTTGATTGGGATGGAACTTTTTTACAAGTTGAGAGGTCATCAGGGTCTGAAAATGTTGCCAGTTGCCACAGGGATATCTGAAAATTCCATGGTTCATTGGAAGGCAGTTGCCTTACTTCCGATGAACCTGTCCAAATCACGTGCCTTTCCGAAGTAGATCAACCAAAAAAGGAGCCGGGCTACAACCTTTTTGAGGACCAATCACCAAAGTCCATACCAATCCTGAAATGACAAATCCTGAAAGGACGCAACTAAAAGAAATATAACACATCCAGCCAGAAACAAACAACCATTTTTTTTGGGGCTAAGAAACCAAAAATCCTGCTCATCATCTCCATTCTTGAGCTGTGCTTATTTTTCGCTTGAAATCCTACAGATGGCTGCGATGGCATCGGTTTACCCTTCCGAAGTATCGAATCCTAGCAATTCTTTTAAGGGTATCCGGGACCCACCAATTTGATTCATCGACTCCCCCAAAATTTAACCCATGGAACCTGAAAATCATGGTTTCCAAAAAGGACTTTCCTTTTCCCGGGATTTGTTTTTGAGGTTCCATGTTAACTTTGGGGATGCAATTAATTCAGATTTCTGTTCTGAAAGAATGGGCTACCAAAAAAAGCTCCAGAAGCCAGGAAAAAAATCCTTCCACCCGAGACATTTTCATCATTTTCATGGGAATCTAATAGGGTGCCCCCCCCGCAATGCCAGGTAAAACCGCAGGAAATAAGGCCCTGATAAGGCCTTAACAAGGCATCATTGGATAATGAAACAACCCTCCAGAATACAATGGCCGAGGCTTTAGTGTCCATGTCCAATGTTGGGGCCACAGCCTGTCAATACGAGGCCTGTTTCGTCGGTGACCGGTGGGATGGGTTTTTTGTTGGGGAAGATTTCGTGAGGGTTGTTTTTTGGGCCATAGAAAACAGTGAAGAAATAGCAATTTCTTAATGGGCTTTTGGAAGTGGGGAAAAAATCTGAAGCAGAAAGCAATTCAACAGATTGATCCATGTGATCATTTGATTCAGTATCCAGGATAAGGAAGTTGGCCCGAAGTCTTTGACACCTTATGACTGACCGTTTCAAGGACAAGTGTGTGACCAACGTTGGTGTTGGTTGGTGCGAACTTCCATGCACCCGGAACATGTTCAAAACATCGTGCCAAGCCAAATCCCATGTTCAAGATCTGCAGAGCGAATATTTGATGCAACTGCTGACGAAGGATATAAGAACTCCGTTGGAAAGCAATCCTCAAAAATGGCTCTCTTCAAGATAAGTCTTCATTGTTTCCAAGGTGCTTTGGATAAGCATCAACCATTTTTTTTCAAATAATGTATATAGCCACAAACAAAAACAACAACCATGCGCTATGAAAATTGGCTAAGACTCATGTCCATTGTCACATGAAACAAGACTCAGCAGTCGACCCACGTGTTTGGTTTTTTAGGACTGAAGCCACCCCTGGGCAGGCGCTGAAATACGTATCCTTTGCTGTACAAATGCTTGGCAAGAGTTTCAAAATGTTGCCAGTGACTGGGAAGAAATTGGGGGGGTGACACATGTGGTCTGGGAAGAAATAAGTCAGAAAAGGGTGTTGGAAAACATGGATAGATACAATATGTCTCATCCACGAGATATTATTCCGGATGAGTAGTGATGAGTTATTATGATGGATTATTCAAGAGTCAAAGAGAACAAGAATATTCAAGAAGCTACGAGAAAGAGCGCAGGCTACTCTAACTGTTGAGTGATCAGAATGCAGTGGTTCCCTTTGCATAGAACTTTAAGAAACCACGTTCTTCTTGACATTTCTTTTGCAACACTATCATGTTGCGTTTGTTGTCGTACTCGCTGCTACCGCCGCCGGTTGTCGCCATCATCATCAGCACTCATCATCATCATCATCATCATCATCATCATCATCATCATCATCATCATCATCATCATCATCATCATCATCATCATCATCATCATCATCATCATCATCATCATCATCATCATCA
>DF240109.1:30441-84311 GCA_000507305.1 Breviolum minutum Mf 1.05b.01
ATCATCATAATCATCATCATCATCATCATCATCATCATCATCATCATCATCATCATCATCATCCATCATCCATCATCCATCATCCATCATCCATCATCCATCATCCATCATCCATCATCCATCATCCATCATCCAGCATCCAGCATCCAGCATCCAGCATCCAGCATCCAGCATCCAGCATCCAGCATCCAGCATCCAGCATCCAGCATCCATCATCCATCATCATCATCATCATCATCATCATCATCATCATCACACATCATCATCATCATCATCATCATCATCATCATCATCATCATCATCATCATCATCATCATCATCATCATGATCATCATCATCATCGATCATCCATCATCCATCATCCACCATCCCTAATCTCTTATTGATTATCTATCCATCCTCCTGCCTTTAGGTGATGATTTGGAGCATGAACATCAGTGGGTAGGGGACCTTGGGGATGACCATGGTGAAGGTTGAATCTGACTAAACCCAAATGGGATGAACAAATCGCACTTTTCTTTCTTTGGAAGAAAACACAGCGGTTGACACTCAGGACCATTTTTTTTTAAAACAACAAAAATGAAGATCTGGCAGATCCGGCTAAAAAAGATGAATTCAGCCACATTGTAACATGAGTATGACATCAGTCAATGCTTGGTGGTTCCACCAAATGGGTGAGGAGGTTTCCCACCACTTGATTCTCAAGGTCACGAAAGGCTCGATTTTTTAAACCCCTTCCAAGTGCGACCGGCTGTCAAAGTTCAAGGAGTGTTCCAAGCGAAGGTAAATACCCTCCAGGAAACTGACATATCCCACCAAACGGGAAAAGGAAAATCATCGACTCAAACATGCCATGTTTGGGGGATATGTTAGTTCCCTGGAGGGTATATACATGCACCTTTTAAAATGAGTTAACTAAAACCGATTTTTGAATGATGAATCAATGGTTGATAGATTGGATGATCTGAATATCTTTAGAGTCTTTAGATAACACTTTTTATATAGACATGGTCTGGATTAATATTAATAGTTAGTTGAGATTCATCAACAAAAAGTGAACCCATCTTCAAGTGTTTCAACCCTCACCCACCAAGGGCTCAATATGGTTACATGGATTGGTCTTGTGCAGCCGTAGTCACGCTGGGTGTGGCCCAGTTTGTGTTGGTGGGTCCAACAGAGTCACACAGGAGATTATTGGCCATGCGAATGTGGTGAACGGAGGGTGGAAGGAGGGTCACATCCGAACTCCAGTTGTAGGTGGTTCATATACGGTTGTGTTTTTTTTTGATATTTAATATATTCTGTTAATATAGATAAATGAAGCAATATGATGCATAGTTATAGATAACTAGATAGATATATTGAATAGATGAATGAAGATATACATGACGACATATACACGCAGATTTGTGTATTTTTGTACTGAATCTGCATCATTTGAGGATTTTCATGTTTCTTTGTTCCGACAGGACATGACCAAGCTAAACTGGTAAACCCATCCTATCATCTCACGCGACAGACCCAGTGACATCACACCAAGGTTGGTCAGTGGTTTATAAAGGGCATTTTTTAATTTCTTGGTTATTTACGCCATTTGAGATTGGTGAAATATGGTATTGAAGAGGGGCTAGCTGTTAGTTTTAGGGAGGGTATGTAGAAAAAAAGATGTATATATATATATATACACCAGATTCCTTCAGCAAATCATTGCAACTGGAAGATGATTTTTTGTTTTTGCTACCATCTCTGGGGGATTGCTAGTGAACGTCTGATAAAACCATTTTGGAATTTGAAAAGAAAATCAAAATCGGACCATCTCCAAAAATCAAAATTGGACATTTAGCCAATATTCTATGTATTCGAGTATGGTTGGAATATGAAGGAATCTTACATTTTCAACATAGACATTTGATGGACCACATCTTGCCAGTTGAGAGCTTGTCCAGATTTTCTTGTCGCGACATGTTTGAGCCATCTTGAAGAATGTGGATGACTATGTCATGGTATGGGAAGAGTATAATTTTTAACGTAGGACTACTGTGTATGGGTTTTGGTCACATCTTTTTTTGATGCACCTGGTGATTTTTTCACACAGAGAATCACGGATGGCAATCCATTCATGACAGTGTTTTGAAGGTATCGGAGCATTGGGTAGTTTAGGGTTTGGGATCATCAGCAAAAATGATGCTTTTTGGGGCCTTGAAATGGACAAATGAAGAGCACGACAGCTTTTTCCACAAACTGAAAGGTATCCAAATGGGCTTTCCTGTAGAACCAATGAAAGGTGTCCAATGAGTCCCTTCCTCAAGTACTGTTGATGGGTCAGAAATCCCAAACAACAACCGCTTGGATGTATAAAAAATTGTACATACTGGTAGCTAAACTACCAACCTCAATTGGTGATCGAAGGATTTCTGAACCATCAACAGTATCATGGCCGCTTGGCTCCTTCAGCATCCTCCAGGAGCGAGACGGCCACCACAGGCGAGCGCTGAGACACAGCCATGGCTCGGATGGTGGTAGTTTTTTCATGCCAAATTTCCCGAAAAGATCTTTCGGGGATTTGGTGAAGCTTACTTCATCTTGGTAAGTTCACAACCCCCCCCAAGATGCCCATCTTCGTGAAGATTTAAAGCAATTTTTTCGCATTGGATTTTTGGATTTTGTTTCTAAAAGCCTAAAGATGTGGAATCTTCACCAGTTCCTTTTTTGGGCGATCCAACGAGGTGCAAAAAGGAGTCGAAAGCGTATGGTATATCTAATACTAGTCTCGTTAGTATGACGTGGACCCGACTGACCTGCAAAATGTGGTGAACCGGAACATTCTCTTAACAAAAAAAACCGTCATATTAGTTGAGGTTGGTGAAGGATTTCAATTGGACCTAAATCATTAGATTTCCTTTCATTTGTTTGTATCGAAAAGGTCATGGATTTTTTTCAACATTCAAGGCCCAGGTGACCCAGGTGTGAGAGACATGAAAAAGCTATTGCTGAAGTGACTCGCTGTTAAAAGGTTGAAACGTTATGCATATGCGTATATACAGTCGTATGATATTCATATATATAATATGATATACAATACATATATAGATAGAGCAGTTGTTTTTTACTACTGATTCCTGGAAACAACTGCATGTAGTTACGCAGGTTTACACCCGCTTCTTCCACTCCTTTCCCGTGCTTTGTGTGTCTCCAATCAAAACAGCAAAACATCAAACACACACACACACACACGAAAAAAGTCAAATATCTCAATAGCTCAATATCTCTCAGTTCGACTCTTTGAATTGCCTTAGGTGCAGTTCAACAAATTTCAACACGTTTCAACGGCAGGTTTGGGCTACCTGTTCATCTTGGGCTTTCTGATCTTTGACGGAGCCACCTCAGCCCTTCAAGAGAAGCTGTTCAAGGTAAGGCGGATCATGCCCTCCCTGAAACTAACAGCAAAAGCACCTGAAAATGGATGGTTGGAATACGATTGTTTCCTTCCGGGGGTTTTTTGCCTATATTTTCGGGGGCGAGCTGTAAGTTTTTTTTTAAAGGAGGGTATTATGCAAACTATTTGCACAAACACAACTAGAGATATTCACACTTTTGACTTCTTGAATTTATGAGAGGTATAGAAGAGTCAAAATTTTCACCACCTCTTTTCGGTCTTTGTGGTCTGGTTGATGCTTCCTCAGAACCAAAGCTGCCAGGAGCATCGGACCAGTAGATGTAATCAGCCACTTGGCACAAAGGAGTTCTGCAACAAAGTTCTGATTTCCAACACTTGCACACTTTCGAAAAGTAGGATAATTATATAGTGTCTCTTAATGTTTTTTTTCAAGGAGTTCCTTGAAGTATAATTATCAACCAACGGGTGGATGAGAGCGATGCCCTAATCTTACATCACCCCCAACAGATATATATATATATGCTTTATTTGTTGGTGAAACAACCTCTGCCTTTGACCCTTGTTTTCATGCATTCAACAAAACGCCCAGGATGTTTTATGTGAATCTCTTCTCCTCCCTTCTCTCCAGTGTCCTGTTGCTCCTCACAGGGACTGCAGGGTCGGGACCTCTGTCATGAATCGGATGACTGCTTCGCCAAACGCCTGGGGATTGTTTCATTTTTTCAAACGAAACCTGTGAAAAACTATGGCCTAATGTCTAATGCTATATTTTTAGAGGCCGCAACCACTTGAAACAAAACAAGGCACTTTGAGTGCGTGGTCATTGGTGGATTTTCGTCCATTTTTTATGGATGCTGTTGGTCAGCCTCAGGTCGGCCACCAACTTCTTTTTTTGAGCACCGGGATTTTGCCATGGACGCTTGGAATGTAAAGAATACACCTGGGTTACAGTTGCCTGGTTGGTCGTTTTCTGAAGCTTTTCAACAAAAGTGGTCTAACCAAAAAACGGGTACAGATTTTAGATTTTGTGATACAGATTGAATACTTGGGTCAGGCAAAAAATGTATATATAAATATATATATATATATATGTATAGATATGTATGAATATATATATATGTATGAATATATGTATGTATATATATATATCTATACAGATGATTGTGTATTTGATATTCTTGCGGTGTGTCATCCTCACTTCCATTTGATCAGAGCAGAGTTATTTCCTTTGACTCCACGACTGTTTTGTTTTTAATTTTGCAGTGGTATTGTAAAGGGTGTGTTGAAGGCTGTTGTAGGTTTCCTGAAAACTCATTTTTTGTTTCATCTCAAGCCTTTTTGGGATCGTTTTGATTGAACTGTTGTTCGTTTTGCAAGAGCTTTTGACATACTGCAAACAAGTTCGAATTTGTCATCATTGAATTCAAAAAACATCCAAATTCCAAGAACATGACCGCTCGGTAATTACCAGAACAACCATTTTCCCAGGACACGACCGTCTTGTCGGCAGCGGTCTGGGTGCCCAAGTCATTCTGAAGTTTTCCAAGTTGTTGAGATAATTTTCCCGTGGATTTTCACAGAATCGTTTAGATTCTAGATACACCGAAATATGGTAAGCCTGAAGCTTCAGTTGAATGGTATTGAAACGAGGGACCGATCTGATCATTCATGTGAGCAAACAGTTTTTTGGAGATCTGTAGTTTCAACATTGGAAGCTGGAGGGATAGCTACGCCTCGCCTCCTTGATGGATCTGTTTGTCCAAGTGCCATTTTGGTAGGGTTTAGAGTCTCAAAGAACCTGATTTTGTTTAGTCCTCATTTTCTTGTGAGGAAGTCCTCCCCAAGTGACTAAGCACTTCAAGTTTGCGCATCATTCTATATTTGGACAGGATCACTGCGAGCCCCCTTCCCTCGCAGGAAAAAGTTTCCATGTCCCTGTTGAAACTGTAAGGCTGTGGCAAGTCAATACTTCATCTACGCTCAGGCACTGTGGGCAAGATGTTTGGATTACCGAAGTGATGACCAGTTTCTCTGTCAATTTATTCTTGAAATTTTGAATTTTTGCTGGTTTTTCTGGCAAACCAAGCAACAATTTCATTCACAATGGTACTTAACATCTTTTTAAAAGGGTTCCTGCACCGTGCTCTGAATTTCTGGAGACAAATACAGAGCTTTGGCATAGCCGTCGAGTCCTTTTCCCCAGGCTCACAGTTACCATGTCTGTAGCCATTTTAGGCTGCAAATAGCCCTTCACTTACGCGGTCGCTTGTGTTTTTTTTCACGCGCCCTGGACGATGGGAAAGGATGCCTCAAAGTGGTCGAACCGGGACATCCTGGCTGTATTCTACATCATCGTTTGCATCTTTTTCGCTTGGTGCATGGATTTCAAAAAAACTAAGGGGAAGTGGATCTATCGTCGATAGAGATGGTCTGACAACACCATGTGTGTAATCAGAGAGCCATCAGGCAAAGTAAAGTGAACATCTAAATTCCACCTCTCATCTGGAGTCTTTCTAATCAGCAAACTCCTTGAGTTTGTATCATTTTTGCACCACGTTGTCTTTTTAGCAAACATCATTTTTCCACCAGGAAAACCACACTTCAAAAGGGATTTCATCTCTGACACACCAGCCGCCTTTCCTGGCCACCGTTTTCTGCCAACGTGACGTCGGTCGACTTGGATCAAGGTTTATTTCCCTCAGCAATCTGATCTTCGCCAAACACTTTCCAGATCGCGCTTACGCCTTGGAACAATGCAAGAATGCCACTTTTCGGACTTGTCGGACGACGAAACAAAAAAACCGTCGGAGAAACGTTTTTTTTTTCGTCGGGAATTGTTGGGGGCGTTTTTTTTTTTGGGACCACGGGTTACGTAGCTGCAGCTGGGGTCTTCATTAGGGGGGATTAGGAAGCACCCTGCTAAGGCCCCTCCTAAAAATTAGGCCTTTTGCTGGGAGGGGTGGCATTTTTCGGGGACAGATTGACTAGTAATGAACACAACCTGCAAAGGTTGGGGTGCCTTGGTGTAGGTTACCTTCTGGTGAAATTATGATGGCAGGTTTAAAAACTCAACTGACCACCACCAACCGTGGCAGTGTTTTATGCTAATCTATATACTATATATATATATACATGTATGTATGACATGTATCTCTGACCCTTGCATATTTTTTTCCCTCAAGAACTGAATGTGGATTGATAGGTTGCTTGCCGTCGCTGGGGTGCTTCGGGAGACTTCGTGGGGGTTGAGCTGTCCCTTTCATTGTGGTGGTTCCTGGTTGGTGTCTTTTGTTGCAGGCCTTGCCATTGGAATTCTCCTTGGGTTGTTTGTGGCTGCCGTGCTTTGTCACTACCTCCACCCTATTTGGACTTTTGCTCATCCTCCTTCTCCTGTCTTTGTGGGTTCCGACCCGTCCCAGCTTCGTCGTCGCGCCCGTTTCTCGGCGTACCTGCATGAGTGCATCGGCCATCACTGGACTCACCTTGGCCATCAACCGTCTTGCTGCTGCCATCGAATTTCAAGCTTCCTCTTCTACTTCTGGCCCGGTTGTGCTTCCTGACACGAGGCCTGTCTCTGGCGGTGTTGGGGATATCAAGATTCTGTATCCTGCTACTGTGCCTTTTCCTCTGGACATTTGGATTCCTCACTGCAGCGAGCTTCGTTTTCGTGGTGCAGACACTGGCCCCCCAGAGGTCCCGGATTTCTGCCTGAATCTTGTTCGTGATAAGTTGGGATTCTCAGGTGACCGATTAAGGAATTGTGCTGCCAGTGCCTTTGACGCTGGGTTTTGGGCTCGTGCCTCCTTAGATTGTCACATCCCCTATCAGAGGCGTTTGGTCAGAGACGCAGGTGAGATAGTCAGGCACATCGTGGTTTTTCGTAGCACACATTGTGCCCCTTTTCGTGTGACCTGCTGGCAAGATTTCACTGACCTTTGTGACGTCACAGATTCAACCATCATCTACGAGGCCTTCAGCTCCTATACTGAGGTCCAGGTGTTCTGTGCAGGTGCTGGGCTTGAGATCCCAGACCTGAAGAGATGGATAAGGCAAGCTTGAAGTATGCAAGGGAGGAGGATGGTTCGCTTTTGATTTGGACCCCCCCCTCTGGATTTTGTGGCTGACAGCCAGCCAGTTGAAAGCCTGGTGATACCATATCAGTCTCGTCCTGGTGGTGCTCTCTATGCAGTCCCTGCCTGTTTTTTGGATGAGAATTTCTTGACGGAAGCGAATTCAAATGATGAAGGTGGCATGTTGGGTCCGTCCAGTTTTTTCTACAGTGACCTGATTGAAGAAGCCGAGGATGCAACTATCGTTGGTGTTGGGCGGAAGGCCCAAATTGTCATCATAGATCTTGCAGATGAGGCCTTGGAAGGCATGAGGGAGTATGACCCCGTGACGGATTCTACCTCCCATTTTTGTCCTTTTGACGAAGAGAAGGTTGGTGCTATAGTGTCCTTGAAGGACATTGATGCCGCAGTGAAGATGTGGGTTGACGGCATTGCATCAGGTCGTCAAAATTTTTACAGTGCTCGAGAGGAGCCTCCTGTACCAAAAGCCGGTCCGAAGAGACAGCAGAAGAAGGTCAGCAATGCTGTGCTAGCCGAACAAGTTGCTTCTTTAATGGCCCAGATGCAGCTCCTCACCGTTCAGCACCAAGAGATCAGAGACAACCTTCAGCCAGAAGTCTCTGCCACTCCTGCAGACGTGGGGCTGACTGGAAAGGCTCCTCCGGTGGTTCCTCATGTAGCACCCACAGCAAAGGTTGGCATTCCCAAAACCACCTTGGCCGCTTTGGGGCCGCCTCCAAGGACGAAGATGCCTTCGGTGATTCCAGCTGCCCCAACTGTCATGGAAGAAGACGAACCTTTGGATCCCCTTGCAGCATCCAGCAGTGGCCATGCTACTATGACGGTGGCCAACGCTCTATCGCAGCAAAGCACGGCCATAACAGCACTTGTGGCCCACCTGACTTCAGGCGATCCGCTTGCAGAGTTGGCTACAGGAGGAGGAGGATCAGGAGGGCTCTCAGGGAAGGGAGTCGCCAGAAGGGAGAGAATGCAGGCGGAGTTAGCCTCCGGCTCTTCGAGCTACTTTTTGGCAGTCCATCAACAACTCTTCAAGAAGATGTACCCGTCTGCCCCCATCCCGAAGACAGAGGCCGAGGTCATCAATTCAGGTGCGACGATGTGTTCGTACTTAGAGAAGCACGGCAGCTTCAAGGGACAGAAAGATTTGGCCCTCACCATGTGGATTTTGGCCCATGCCTTCGACAGTGCGGGGAGAGACGACTTCCGGACCTGCAAGGAGTTTCTTGCGCTGCTTGCGGTGTCGCTGGATCAGGCGGCATTGGATGGGAACTGGAGCATTGCATATCTCATCAGCCTTCTCGAAGAACCCCCATCGCAGATGATGATGGAGCGTCACTCCCCTTTGTCTTCTCTCGGCCGCCCATTTGCGGGCATGGTTCCTCCTCAGTGGAGTGCGGTCGCACTGGCCTACATCAGGGAGATGGACTTGTTGCAGACAAAGAAAACGAAAACAAGGCAGCCAGGGTTCCAAAGAAGGAAGACGATGCCCCTTCACCAAAGAGGCGTCCAAAGTTCCCGAAGAAGCCCAAGGCCCAGGATGGGGCCGACAAGTGACTTCGAAAAGGCGGTCTGGTGGGAGTTTCTCACCACACGAGCACAACGATCCGCATTTGGATAATTCAAGGGTTAGTGGAGATAGTTTTGAGAAGCTGCCTGGACATGTGACGGTGGACCCATACCTGGCGTACAAACCCCAGGGCCATGCAGATGAGGAATGCTTAGGTTGTGGTGATCGTACTTCTTGCCCCGAAGAGCATCCGATTCGTTGCAGTGACTTGGAAAGGCCTTCTCTTCATAAAAGCAGTGATTGGTCGTATCTAAAATGGTGTGTCAATCTCGTTCCCTTAGTGCTGAGATCTAGGACTCCACTTGCATGTTTTATAGCAAAGACCATCAGTTTGTCCAGGACCTCTTCATCCAGAGAAGGTCTTGCCTCGACTTTTTTCCCAGTGCCAATCCCATTTTCTGATGTGTTTG
Source organism: Breviolum minutum Mf 1.05b.01 (assembly GCA_000507305.1). Lineage (NCBI taxonomy): Eukaryota > Dinophyceae > Suessiales > Symbiodiniaceae > Breviolum > Breviolum minutum. Next base: position 39,907 of record DF240109.1, read on the forward strand.
GTCGGACGCCCCGGAGCAGCTCTGCCTCGTCTAGGCATTCGTATCACATCAGCCGTGCCATTCATGTCGTTGTGATGACCCTGAACTTCTGGCATTTCGGTGGTAGCTGGTGTGATCTTGAACTGCTCAGGAGGGAACCTTCGTGTCAGCACTTGTGTCTTTTTAGAAGGCTTAGGTTCCTAATAAAGTCTGATTGGCCTGCCAAGATCCCTGATCTTCCAAAGGCAGGTCGAAAGTTTCCACAATTGATTGCACGTTTGTCCGAGCTTAGTGAGTGCCTTACCCGCATTGGTCCTTCTGCCAATCCTTATGAGAAACAGTTCAGTGGTTGTGATGTGCCTGCAGACAACTCGGTATTGCCTGAGCTATCACCATATCGAGACCTTGACCCAGACAGGCTTCGAATAAAAGGTTCAGGAAAGTGGGATGCTACGCCTTTTTTGGATGATGGCCTCTGCATGATATACCGTGACCCAGCCTGCATAAAGTTTACAGATGTTCCTTCAGTCGTTCCTGCCAATCGTGACTCTTCAGAAACAGTTGGTAGGTTGGCCCGGTTGTGGGACGCTCGTGGACTTCTTTTCTTGCATGATAAGCCGGTTGGTTCGTCGTCCCATGTGAGAATATTCAACACGCTGAAGAGTGTAACACAGGATAGGCAGATAGGAGATAGAAGGGCCTTGAATTCTCAGGAAGCTCGTATCCATGGGGGTCCGTCGTCGGACCTCCCCGCTGGGAGTGACATCACCTCGTTGGTGATCAATCCCAAGCACCAGTCCATAGCCATTTCAATAACAGATCGTTCCGATTTTTACCATCAATTCCTATCGACGCCATCAAGGGCAGTTGCCAATACCGTATCTCCTTGTGTGCCCATGTCGTTGCTTTCCGGTACCACTGCAATGAATGTTTTTCTTAGCAGCAGCAAAAGGAAGAAAGGTAGGGAAAGGATTGGTGACCATTTGGATGCCAACACACCTACTTCGTTGCTTGTTCCGGACCCGGGGCATTTGTGGGTGTCGTTTAATAGCATATACTTCAGGGCGATCACTCGGGGGTCGAAATAGCAACAGAGTCGCATGCGAATCTGCTCGGCAGTTGGGGACTTCTACATCCACAATGTCGCCTTGTAGCTTCATCTCCTTTGAAGAGTTTTGAGGAGGCCCAGGGGCTCGTCATAGACGATTTTTTCGCTTTAAGCATTCAGGACAAGCATACCCTTCCTGAAGAGACTTTGAGTGCAGCCGCATATCGTAGAGCCCAGAGTGCGTATAATTCCCATGGTCTAGAAGGATCCCCTGAGAAAGACATCGTCGCACAGCCTGATGGAAAAGTGATAGGGGCCTACATAAACGGGGGTCGCCGTGCGACTTCTCGTGGAATGGTGTTGGTGGGAGCTCCTATCGAAAAAAGGCTGGGGTTGTCAGTTTTGTCGCTTTTTGTGAGCCAGCTGGCCTATACCTCAGACTCTTTGCACCTGTGCTTGATAGGAGGTTGGACTAGTGTGTTAGGCTATAGAAGACCGCTAATGAGTGTGTTGCAGTCGGCCTATCATGTGGTAGACATGGCTTCCTTTGATGCAACTCGGCCCAAGCTTGTTCCTCTCACCCGGGAGGTTGCAACCGAGCTTGTGACTCTTGCAGTGTTGATGCCACTTGCCACTTCAGACATCGCAGCACCCATTGGAAAAAAGCTCTTCGGCACTGACGCTTCGTTGAAGAAAGGAGCGATCTTGGAAACAACACTTGATGAGAAGGTGATGAATGTTTTGTATCGGGCCACTATAAACAAAGGTTCGTACACCCGCCTTCTTTCACCTGCATCGGCCGTGTTGAAGACGCATGACTGGACTTTTGAAGAAAGTGATGAGGATGGAAAAGGAGATACCAATGAATCTCCAGAAAGGCCATGGGCCTTCTTCTACGAGTTCATAGAGGTCTATGCAGGGTCGTCCAAAATCACCAAGGTTTTAAGCAGCCTTGGAGTCATATGCGGGCCAGCCTTGGACTTGTCATTGTCGGAAGAATACGACCTTCGTTTCGTTCACGTCATTAGCTGGTTGACTTTCATGGTGGTAAACAAACGGCTCAGGGCATACGCCCTGGAGCCACCGTGCACCACATTTAGCATAATGCGACGGCCTCGTCTCCGTAGTCGTCAGAGGCCACTTGGGTTCAAGCCAAAAGAATCCAAGACCGAGTTGGGAAATATCCTGGCCAATAGATCCGGCCAACTGATGTACATTGGGGCAAGACATAATGCTATAGGTTTGTTAGAAACACCCTACTCCTCATATATGAAACATATGCCGTTCTGGAGGGTTTTGGAGACCTACGATGTTTTCAAGACCGTCAGGTGCGACTCATGCCGGTATGGGTCGCCTCATCTGAAATCTTTCAGATTCCTTTGTTTGAATTTGGACACCTCCTTGATTTCAGACAGATGTGTATGCACCACAAAGCATATCCAAATAGAAGGGTCCCTAACAAAAAGTTCAGCCATCTATACTGACCAGTTAGCAGATAGCATCGGTAGGTCGTTCTTCAATGCCCTGAGGAAGCCTGCCTCAGATGATGTGTCAGAGAAATCTCCTTTTGGTTTGGAGAGTCTGCTCGTGAATGAAGTTATGGAGACCGCAGAATGGACCACCAACGCAGTATGGCAGTTCAAGAAGGAAAGCCACATAAATATATTGGAGGAGTCAGCCCTGCTTAGACTTTGCTCAAAAATTGCCAGGACTGGGAAGACGGTCCGGACAATAGTGATCACAGATTCAAATGTGGTCAAGTGTGCAACGTCGAAAGGCAGAACTTCGTCAAGAGGCCTTGGCCCGATTCTTCGAAGGCTTTGTTCCTTGCTGGTGTCAGCAGGGATCTATTTAAATGTGGCCTACATCCCAACAAGATTAAATGCAGCCGATGACCCCACGAGGGATTCCGAGGTTAGGAAGCCCGTGCCCGGCCTCAAGTTGGGAGATTGGTGCCATGATGACCTTTTCAAGCTCTCGTCTTTAGGTCGCTTTCGCAGATGGACTTCGAATTGGCTCAGACTCTGTATCCTGCTCAGAGGACCGTCGTTTCTCTACATTGGGGACCGCAGTCTCCATCCCTATCCTTGGAATCCTCGGAAGAAGCTTCTTCTTCCTGCCCACGCTCTTCGCCACGACATCCTGGACTTTGATTCTTCGCTTGGCTTCCCTGGCGAGGGTCCTGCTTTGTCACATGATTGGATTTCCTTATCGTTGGATTTGCTCGCTTCGCCGCCTCTGTCTCTGCTCTTCTCCTCCGTTGGTTTGTTGACCTGGACTTCGTTCTGTTTCGCATGTTGGTGGTGGGGGGTTGCGCTGTGCCGCCGCTGTCCGCTGTGCCTGCTTACTGCTTTGCTTTGGGCCGCCCCGGTCGCGCATGGCATGCCGGTTTTTCCTACTACACCTGGCGATTTTCAACGAGCGAGTCAACGTCTGGCTCGACCGGCACTGACGGAGGGGAGAACAGTCGAGCCAAAGACTATTCGGCTGAGAGAACGGCTTTTGGAACATTTTGGTGGTTGGCTGTCTGAACAGGGCGTTTCTTTAGACGGAATTTTCGCTCAGGGTATTCATGCAGCTGACGACTTGAACGTGTTGCTTTGCCGCTATGGAAGACAGCTATATCAATCGGGAAAGACGTACAACACTTTTGCCGAGACGATAAATGCAGTGACAGCCAAAAAACCTGTACTCAGGCGTTCTCTTCAAGGTGCTTGGGACCTGGGTTATGCCTGGGTAAAAGCAGAGCCAAGCCAACACCATGTGGCTATGCCGGCTCCCATCTTGTGTGCAATGGTTTCATTGGCCACTATGTGGGGCTGGCTGCAACTTGCCGGTTGTCTGGCTCTTTGTTGGGGAGCTTTGCTGAGACCAGGGGAGTTAATTTGTGCCTGCAGGCGGGATCTTCTTCTTCCTTCAGATTTGGCGGGGACGATTCGTTTTGCGATCCTGTCAATCCAGGAGCCAAAATCTAGACATACCACTGCAAGACATCAGGCTGCCAAACTTGATGCCCCAGACCTTGTGGCTTTTGTCGATTTTGTGTTTAGAGATTTGGAAGGTCACCAGCGTCTGTGGCCACATACTGCTTCTACTTTGAGGACGAGATTTGGCCAACTGCTGAAGGCTCTACACCTCCCGACGACCCATCAACCCTCTCTGCGATGTTTGGACCTTGGGTCGTTACGGAGTGGTGGTGCAACCTGGCTGATGTTGATGACCGAGAACCCTGATCTCTGCCGCCGACGAGGGCGTTGGGCGAGCCATCGGATGATGGAAATTTATGTACAAGAGAGTATGGCACTGCAGTACATCAAGCATATCTCACCGGAAAGCAGGGCGATCTGCATTGAACTTTACAAGTCTTTTTCCGATGTGGTTTTTAAGGCTGGTGAGCTGTATCGTGCGAAGATACCTCTGAAGGCGTGGTTTGTTTTATTTTCCAGCTGAAAGAGTCCTTGAGGCGTAAGGGACGGGTGAAAGTGATGGGAACGTTTCATCTGCTGGTATATGATGCTCACCCCTTCTTCCTTTGGAGCTTGGCTACTTCATGGAGTATGTGGGCACCATCACTACAAGCAGCTGTGATCTACCGTCAAACAACTGATGGAAAAAAGGGAGCGAGGTGGAAGTTGATGACATGTATCTACTAGTACCTTGTACAATTACTTTTTTTACCCACTAAGGAACCTTGGACCCCAAACCCCCCCCTAAACCGTAAAATTCCGGGCCTACGGGGNCACTACAAGCAGCTGTGATCTACCGTCAAACAACTGATGGAAAAAAGGGAGCGAGGTGGAAGTTGATGACATGTATCTCTGACCCTTGCATATTTTTTTCCCTCAAGAACTGCCCACCCCCCAAACCCAATCCGCTGGGGAACGTTTCATCTGCTGGTATATGATGCTCACCCCTTCTTCCTTTGGAGCTTGGCTACTTCATGGAGTATGTGGGCACCATCACTACAAGCAGCTGTGATCTACCGTCAAACAACTGATGGAAAAAGGGAGCGAGGTGGAAGTTGATATATATATATATATATGTATTATATTCACAAGTGCCTGAGACTGTAAATGGCACTGGGAATCAAGATCCAACTGAACAGTCTGTCCAGGTTTTGATCATCCCTTCCTGTGGGCTTCCATTCGGCTGTCAGGATAGTACTCCCATTGGCGACACCTTCTTTCCCAAGGAGGAGGAAAGCTATTGGGGACCGAGGTCTCCCAAAGTGTTCGCGAAACGTATGCGATTCGTCTGGATGTTCTTCTTGCGGGGGATGTTTTTGGGGTTAGAAGGAAGGCATTTTTGCCACCTATCGTGTGCTGGCTGAAACAAAGCCAAGCAACTGTAAGAAGATGTATGGAATTATTTGATGGAAGTCGAAGATCACTATCATCACCATCATCATCATCATCATCACCATCATCATCATCATCATCTTCTTCTTCTTCTTTTGGTTGGACCACAGAAAGTGAGTAAGTTCCCGGAGATATGGAGAAATCCGGCACCAGTTGAGGTCAGTAGTCTATCCCATTATTTACAGGCTTTCTACATCCCAGGTGGTGTTCTCGCCAGATTTCTTGCTTGTTGCAAGGCAGCCAAAAAAAATACACCTACAAAGTTGGTGGATATATTCACAGAGGGCTTGAGGGCTCTACCTTGCAATACTAACAAGACACAAGATCTATAAACCTTCCATGTTTTTTAGAAACCTCCACTTTTTTGTTTGAAAAATTGAAGGTTTCTTCCAAGTCGTTGGCGTGTTAGCCACCTGTACAGGTGGCTTTACTTTGCCCCGCACGTCTTCTCAGCCATTGTTTGGTGGAACCTTAGCTGGTGCCTCGGCGGGGAAGACATTTTCATCACTTGGGGAGCCTAAGATGGGGTGAATTGATGCCAAGATGGGGTGAATTTGATGATTTTCATGTCATATCCAGATGTGTAAGTAAATGACCCCAAGCAACTTTCCCAAACAAGTTGCTGTTTCGCTTGATCTGTTTTTGTCAGGGCCAATGGTTTGGATGTCGTTTTGCATATACTTTGAGGATGCAATTGATCAAGTGGATTCGCGCCAAACATCTGTGGTTGCACCGTTGGAACGGACGCATTCAGGTGCGAATTCTGGATACGAAAGTGGCTTGAACAAAAAAGCGGACTCCAATGGGAATCCAACATGCAAGATATAAAAGGACATGAGAATGGCATGTAAACAAATAGTACAACAATGTGTCTGTATATGTATATACAACTGTAGTTCCTCATAACGCTATAATTCTACTCTTCAAATCTAGAACATTGTTTTTTGGAACTTGTTGGAAAATTCAAAGTCCAAAGGGTTTTTCATCATCTAGAGCTCCTAGTATTGCACCAATCAATTGAAATGAGATTGCCCAACGGCGATGGGTTGTTGACCCAACAGATACCTCTGTGATAAGATTTTATATCAGCCAGTATCTTTTTAAATTCAATCTTTTCTGCAAAATACCTGATTTGAACCGGAAGTCATTTCTGTCAAATTCCCCCCGCCCCCCCAACTTGTTGAAAATCACCATTGGAAGTCAGGACTTTCCGTTTCCCGTTTAGTTTTCACCTGATAGGTGGTGGCGATGTTCTGTCAGATTATAACCGGACTGGGCTTGGCATCGAAATCGCCAACACCAGTTGTTCAAATGTTGGCTACATGCTATGGTTTATCCATGGTATCTTGTTGTGGATGAAAAAGGATGGGAGTTTGGAGATGTTTGTTTTTTTCAATTTCTTCCCGAAGTTTTTCTTTGCTTACTGTAGATATATGATATATTTGTATATATATATATATGTATATATTATATATACACGTCACAGATGAACATTTGAATATACAGTATACATAAGAGATCAGTTTTTTTTTGCATCGGGCAGGAGGGCCAGAAGATTCGACATTCGCCAGGTTGATGTTGTACTGAACTGATGATTTTTCCAGTCGTTGTTGGATGTGGATGGTGGTGGATCTCAAAATAGTATGGACATTAAGCCATCAGGACATGGAAATCAACTTCCTGCTTCCCAGAATTTCTGCCAAAAAAGATGTCAAGTTTGCCACTTCTGATTCAACGCCGAATTGCTTCTTCCAGTTGAGAAATCTGACATGAGGCCTATGTCCTAGGGCAGACGGTGTATCACATTTCCAGGAAGGATATTGTTCGTCACAAATACTGGGCTACCAAGCTCTTCGGTTGCTGGGCGGATGTTTTTTCAGCTAGCTGAATTGGCAGAAACCTGATCGGACCTGACATTATGTTGATGGTGTTTTCAGAGAATCCACTGGGTTTTCTTTGGTGAAATCCAAAAGCTTATATACAGTAGTGTGATTTGCGGGAGACTAGACACGAAGTCATTTTGGTCGCTGTCAACGTAGATTTCTTATGAAAACTGCAACTCCTTTCGTCCAACGAGGCTATGCTCAGGCGATTGCACTTCAACGAGTTTTCACTTTCATCTTTTTTGTGATGATCACTGCTGGGGTACCTTTGTATACACCACTGGATCAACTACATACTGAGGCATGGTGTGGAAAAGACTCGGATTTTTTTTCGATGAATTTGGTGGAGGATTCTATGATAGAACTGTAGGATTGAAGAGGTTGTGTCCTTAGTAGAGCTGTAGAAGCCACCTCTCAAGTTTTGTGCGGATGGATTTTGAAAGTGCCCTTTTTGAATGCAACATCGGATCGGAAAAAAGGCAGAAAGTCAAAATGCCTTCGCTTCAGGGTTTTTATTTTGCTCTTTAGGAGGGATTCCTTCAATAGGAAATCCAAAAAGAACTCACGACATCAAAACAGCGAACAACGTCATCCAAAATCAATTCTTGTAGAGTAAACCAACCACTTCAGGTGTGGATTCAAAGGCTAGTTTTTAACATAGTATTCTGACCTTCAACATCTCAGTCAATAACTTGGGACAAGCGGACAAACCTCCTAGATTTTCTGCAGGAATTACCATACAGCTCCTTGTTTTGTGTGATCTTTTGGCCAGGAAGAGCGAAACTTGTTGGCCAAGCAGATGTTCAGCGATTCCTTTTCCATGTGTATCTTCAGCGCCATTATCCTTACTGAATGGTACCAAGCGGCAGACCATAACGACTTGTTGGAATACCGAGTGGCTGGGAACGGTTAAAATGATGGGTTTTCTTTGGATGAAAAGGAATGCACAATTTCAAACATCTCAGGTTTTGATAGATTTCATAGCTTGAAATATTGGAAGACCAGATGCTATAGGGAGAGTGACATTTGAATCTTTGAGAAATCTCATGATGTCACGAAAAAGTGGCGGCACGATGTCGAAAGAGATTCTCTAGAAGTATCAAAGAGCAAGGGTTCTTTGCAGAACAACACTTGGTAAAATGTGAGTTACATATTTCTCGATTTCTGGGTTTTCAATCGTAGGTTTGTTGTGCTGGTTTCATGACCCAAATGTTTTCAAGATTGTTCAGCAAGTCCCTGGCCCCCCTCCAAAATCCAATCATTTTTAGATGTGACGAACCGGGGTGCCTGGTGAAGTATCTTTGGACACCATTGAATTGTCTTTCTCCCTGTCCCAAGGTCATTACTCGAAATCCCATGAGATTTTCGGCCTCCCACCTCCAAATAAATATTTGGGAAAAAACCTACAGTAACTATCACTTACACCAAAAAATATATACATGTTACGTTTTTTTTTGTTGTATCATCATTTATACTATAAATCATACATTACAAACAACCTAAACAACAGGCGTTTTGGAGCTGACTTTGGCCTTTGCCTCGGGTTTTTTTCGAGGTGAAGGAGGCCAAAGAGAAGTTGCCACAGACCGACTCAGCGGCTCAAGCCTTGATAGGATGAGGATGTCAAAACCGAATCCGCGGAAGTTTTTGGGTTTCCGCGTTTTCAAAGAAACCGCAACTTGACGAAGTCAAGGAGTGTGACTGAACCTGACTTGACTCCACTGGAGTTCCCACGGGAAAAAAAATTCGGGACCACGGGCTCTGAAGATGATCGAACAATTCTTCGGATATTTCTTTGGCTGAATCACCTTTACAGATCTTTTGAAACCTGTTCCAGAAAACTCCCCATTTTTCCAGCAGTGAGAATCAAAAAGCCCCATGGAAAAATTTCCAGAACTGAAAGTGGTGACCCAGTTTTAGGAGCACATTTTTTTTCCGAGAAAGCCCGATTTGCAGAATCGCTTCAAAAAGGGGTGGCTGAGAGAGATGTGGTACAGAGCTCAGCGTTCCTAAGGTTTTTCGATGTTGATGTAGGAACCGGTCTTTAATTTGTCAATACACATCTTTATGTAAAAGAGATTGAAATGCAAAGATCTCAGTGTTTTTCTTATCCTCAAATTGAGGTTGCTGTTGTGATTAACTATGCTCGGGATTGAGTGCAACCCTCTTGGCTGCTGAAGGACCCAGATGGTGAAAGTTATATGTGGCTCTTTTTGGGGAAGATAGACATACATCTGAGTCGACAGTTACTGTCTCAGGAAGTGTTCTTTGGGTTCTTGGTCAGTTTGTCAAGCAGAGCAAAACAGGGACCCGACATCACCCCTTTTCTTTTACTAGAATTTTGCACTCACGTGTGCTTGTATCCATTGTTCATAAGCTATAAGCCTACATGTGTCTTGTCTTCATATTTTCCATCCATTTCCTCCAGTAACGGCCGGCGCTGGTGCTCCTCGTAGGTAATTAATTTGGGATTCCTTCCATTTACCAACCCCACCTGCAACTAGCTGAGAGATGAATCTGTAGAGCAGTTCTTAACATGAATCGATTGAACATATCAATTCATTCAAAAAATACTAAAGGTGGTAGCCAAAGGTACCACAACATATAAAATCTCCGAAAAAAAGCAATATCTTTCAAAAAATGTAGTTCGCATTTTGTCCGTAGGTCTATAATTCAAAACATCCGAAAACTTCAACCGTTTTTTTTTAAATTGATGTACTACTAACTGGACCATGGTGGTGCTTCCTTCATGCCAGTTATCAGGCCCAGTCTGGGTAGCCTAAAATGGGGTGCATAATCCAAATCCAATGGAAAGGGAGCATGATAAAACGCCAATTTTTTTGGAAGGTGTCGAATCTAAGGGGTCTTCCTTACTTGATTCCCATTTTTTGGTGGATGCAAACCTGTTTCCTAGTTTACCCAGAGTGGTGCTTTGGTTTGGTGTATAAACCCCTTCCACTTTGCAAAATTCTATCGGGGCCAAAGTTCAGCAAACAACCTGTAGCACTCCAATTTGCTTACCGTAAGCACAGTTTCGCCGTTTTATTGGTACTTTTGAAAAGCACAAACGTGAGGGTTTTTCTTAAAGTATTCAGTATTCCATGAAAGAAACAGCGCACACACACACACACACACAATTTTGTGTCAACCTTCGACAGGTTTCGAAGCTAGGTTTAGCAATATTTCCTACCGTTTTTCGTTTTGGTGCGTAAATTGCCCAAGTATTTCCACCCTTGGGGAAGCTGCTGTAAAAATGCATCCATTCCCTCTCTGAAGGTGCAAGAGTTTGGTGCTTTAGCAATGGCAGCCACCATGAATGTACGGCAGGCAAGGATATGAATGGGTAAACTTCATGTGAGTCAAGAAAAAGGTGAACATCTTTAAAGTGGAGACTGGCAGCAGAATGTTGATCAACTTTGTTGCATCAAGTAGTCATAGTCATTCATAGTCTATATATATATATAATACACGTACTTGTACCATGTGTTTTTGAAATTGTTTGTTGTTTTGAAATACATTCTGTTTGTTGTCAGAGTTGAAAATTTGAGTAGTTCACACCAAACTGTGTCACTTCCAGGTCCAAAAAAAGGGTTCTTTATTGTTGGATTCAGGTCCAGCTGCAAGAGATGCAACCTTTGCCCCAAACAATGACCAGCCATCCAAACCGAGGGAGATATGTCCTGAAGAAAGATTTTAGGTGGAATTGATGTCCACTGTGCTCTCTCTCTCTCTCTCTCTATATATATACACATATATACGCACATATATGCCACCCCTAAAGTTTAACATTTCTGAATGAAAAATCACCGACAAACTTCTCACCTATGTTTCTTAGTGGCCTTTTTGGTGTATGGACTATATATTTATTGGGAATTGGCGGCTAAGTCCGCTGGGATGAGTCAGAACCATCCATGGTATCGCCACCTGTTTCTCCGGTGAAGCTTCACTAATCAATTCGTGAGAAACTCTGGGGGTTCAGCAAGTTTCCACAAACAACCATCATACCTCTGCGCCTGAACATGTCCTTGCTTAAAGTTCCCCCTTTTATGTCTATGCCCGACTTCGAGTTTCACTCATTTCCTGGGAACCTGTCAGAAACTGTCATGAACATATGTTTATTAAGGAGGTTTCTACACCACTTCAGGTTAAACTTGATGGCCCATAAAATCGGGACGATCATAGAGTTGAACTTATCATAGATTTGTATCATCAATTTCCTTTCCATTGGTTGTAACTACCATTCTTGGCATTGATTTGACCCATCCCTTTAAACCATGCATTTCTTTGAATTTCGGTGTTCTTTTTTTTGAGATTTAGTCAAGCGTTTGTGCATCATAACGACCATGAGTCCACATGTGAGATGCGCCACCTGAAATGCTGCAACTGAAAGGCATGTGGATCCACCTTCAAAAATGCTAGCCATATGAGTTTTGCAATAACAGCTTTTTTATGTTGAAACTTCTACAACAAAAATGGGGACCTACTTACCCTTCCATTCAAGTGTCACACTAATGGATCCTGAGTGAAGATGTCAAAGATTTTGTTCATCTCCTACTCCCTTCATCCTCTTTGTGGCAGATTTGCGCGATCATCTGCTCCTACGCTTTGTTAGAAGCCCCAGCCGTGTCTTGAATTTGGGGTTTCCAACATACGATGGATATATCCACTGTACAATATCCAACCCCCCAAAAAAGAAAGAACTTTGTTGGAGAGAGAGTTCTCTTGGAAATATCCACGCTTCAACACATATGTATTTTGTAGAAAAGTAACTTATTATCAGTATCAGGATCAAAAACACATTGCCTTTGGTGGCATTAACAAACTATCCTTGTTATATCTTTGTTGGTGCGTTTGGGGTCGAAAAGGCGGTTCTCCTTGGTGAATCTCGCAACATTTCCCGATCCCAACTGAGTTGTAATAAAGCGATCCGGATTTTCATTACGAAGAATAGACAAAATATCAATCCAACTTTGAATTGAAACAAAGTACTGCAAGATGACCTGAACCTTCATCTCATGAGAGATTTTTCCAACATGGAATTGCAGTCTCATTCACATATCTTGTGTGCAGTTGGAACCATTAAAATGCTTTCCTTCCACTATCCATCCTGCCAAATTTGTACCTCTCACCCCCTTTGTTCAGCCAAAGGTATGGGCACTTCATTACTAATCTGCAGATCTTTGCTTTGAGCCTCGTTTTCTCGGCCCGGGGGACTCAACGAAACCGGGTTGATCAATGGAGACATGGATGGGTGAGTCAGGGCTGCTTCCCCTCTTTTCGAAACGAGAGGCTTTGACCTGCAAGGCGTGGATGAACTACAAGGCGGCCGGATGAACTACCATTGGCATTTTTCTGTGGAAGTACATACAAAAAAGACATAGATATCATTTGACAATAAAGTCAATTAAGGATTAGACTCTGATTAGACTCATGTAAAAATTGATGTATTTTTTCTAAATCAAAAAGTCCTTTCTTCCCACAAAACACCAACGACATGACTCAAGTCTTGGGTTCGAAACCTCAACTGACTTGACAGGTTTGGATCCCATCATGACTTCACCACCAAAACCATAGAAATCATGTGTTGGAAATCATCCGGTATATATATATATGTATATGTATATACATATTGAACAATTGTGGAAAGGATGGACATCCAAAGTGACTTGAAGAATCAGGGTCTTCAACATGAATTAGATGTCTATTTTTTGCTGTTTTTTTGTTGGATCTGAAGGTAAAACCTTGGCCCCGAAATCGAAAATCGACCCTGGTGGGCCGTTTAACGCCCTTCAAGATGGCGTGCCAACACTTGGGGACTGGGGCACCTAAGGGCTCGAAAAAAACAAGGGTAACAGTCCCCTTCAGATGCACGTTTCTTCGGCTATTCACGCATTACCGTTGGAATAAAAACACTCCGCCAAAAACCAGGATCTGTCAAAACAATTTTTTTTTGGGGGGTTTCCTAAAAGTGGTGGGGTTTTCTCCCAAAATCATACATTTTGATAGGGTTTTTCCATTTTGGGGTACCCATATTTTTTGAAAACACCCATCTATTTGCATCGCATACCATAAAAAAAATGCAGCCAATTTGTGCAGCATCCGAACGTCCAGAAAAACTAACCTCCGTGCTGTTTTCAGGAGACTCCGAACTCCTCCGAGAAGCTGAGTCTCTTTCAGGTTTCCGGGAGATGTCGACCAATGGAAGGGTGTATCTTACCTAGGTGAGGGGCTTTACCTAGGTGTATGCTACAACTGTTACAATGGAAGGGCTTGAAAATCTCACTGCTTTTCCCGGAAAGATTTTTTTTTTTGGTACCATATCAGTTTTTTTTTGGTAAAGATGACACTGGAGGAACTTTTGGCAAAGTCTTGTTAATACAAGTTTGGCCGGATATATTTCCGATGCCTTTTTTCGAATGGCTGGCTCACGTGCCGCACCCCACGAAGGTCCAAACGTGGGCCGTGCTTTAGGGATGGTTTGGGGCCATACAAGGTGCTTCTCCAAAGGATGAATGATGACATGAAGGACCCACATGATGGAACAAGAAAACCCAAAGGCTTTTTGAAAAGAGTGACCATTTGCTATTTTTTGTTTCTTATTCTGAGTTTTTCAGCTTGATATACTGATTCAGATGGTAAAATGTAATGGTTTCAGGCTTCAATTTTTAGCTACTGATGATTGAAGCTGGAAACGCAACTTTCAGTATGCTGTTGTGATTGGGGATTTATAGCCATTGCCTTTCAATAGACCAATTCACCATGTGTTTTAAAATGCTTTGTATATAAAAAAAACTGGTATGTTTTCATAGTAGTTACGGAGGTAGTGTTTTTGGCTCCCCACAAACAAACTCAAATGCAACTAAGAGGCCAACGCACCTTCCAATGGAATGAGCATCTATGATCCGTTGGTTTGTCTAGGACCCATCCCAAAAACCACAGGCGCCTGAGGATTCAGCAGAAGTTCAGAATCAGAAAGTTCCCAAAGATTCAGGTGCGGATCCATCAGTTTAAGGTTGGCAAAAAAGAGAATGAAATCCCCCAAGTTTAAAACAACTGAGAGGACTGGACATGATATTTGATTGACTGTTTGCGACATTGCGGCTCTTTTTCTTGTAGAAATTTACAATGCGTTTTTTTACTTCAGAGTGAAAAATCGATTGGGAGGTTTCATGGTGAATTGATATTCTCTTCCACTCAGCCTCTCATGAGCCATGGGACCAGGCGCATGATGATGAATTGCTGCCGTTGAAAAAAGGGGCGCCTGTGGATTCCTTCAGAAGAAACCGTTTCGGGGGCACCAAGACAAAACGACCATCCGTCGTAAGCAGTGATGCTGACAACTTCCTACTTCCAAAATCGAAACCTCCTGCATCTCCTTTGCTAAATTGCAATAGCGCTGTTTTTTTTTCTCCCCATTTTTTTCTCAAGGCATTAGAGACTTCAATAAATTGACCCGGATTGGTTGATTCATTAACCTGGACTCCCAGCGGATATTGTGGGTTTGCTGGCGGAAAGCCTCCCAAAATCGAATCAGGAAATTGGAGGTTGGCCGAATTTATGAAAGTTTACACCATTTTATCCATAGTCTATGGGCATATGTTAAAATACATAGAGACGAATATACATTTTTTTAATAATGATATACATAACATAGAAAAACATATACACGCATAAAATGATAGGTTTACACACATATATGTATTATATATATATTATATACATCTACCTATATTGATAAGCATAGATTCCGCTGAGCCATCATTGTACCATTGGTGTCAACAAGCATTTTGGGCTCATTGCAGCAGTTCCAGGTAAGAACGAGGCACAAGCTCTCAAGGAAAATCACAAGAAGTCAACAGCAAATGAGCTAATCATCCATATCAAAATCAGTTTTCGGGGACCATTTGGGACCTCTATAATTTTGTAGAAAAAAATCACCACAAGAAGTTCATCTACTTTTTCGGAATTTGCGAAGGGACCTTGGTGGCCTGTTGGGGCCCGGAGACAACTTCTCCAACCACGCCGCGTCCAAGTCGAAAAGTGAGCACCATGCCGGCGCCAGAAATGAGTCCGGATAAGTATGAAGAGTTATTGAAACAGGTGCCTGAAATGCCAGATGGTGTTAGAGTTTTTGGGTTCCGGGTTCTGGTCCAGAAGTGTTGTGAAAAAAACTGTGATGATTCGTTTTCGGATGGTGTTTTTCATGATTTGGGCGGGGGGGGAATTGGGAGGTTGGTGATATAATGTAATTCATCCAGTCATGATCATTTATGATGGTCTAAGATCCATGGTGCCTCCACTTCTTCATTGTGTAAAACGTGGCCGTTTCGCATCCCTCCATGTTGAACCATCCCTCTTTAAGATGTCCTGACCATTTGGCCGCCCTGAAGTGGTGACAAGATCCAAGACCTTTCATGAATGATGCTTGGGAATTTAAGTCCTGATTTTCAGCAAATCTGATTTTTTGAACATCATATTTTATCATGATTCTCTTCATCAACCGACATCTAAAAGAAAACAGCTGGTGGCAACTCAAGCATTTTGGAATTTTCTACCCTACTTAGGGGAGATTTGCTCCAATTTGAGGCGCAAAAAGTCGGGAAAATCGTTGTTTCAACCCCCCGACTAGTCGGTCGCCATCATGTCGGGTCCACCGCAGGAATTGGAGAAGCTGCAGACAGTACTACTGGAGCAGCATAGGTCGCCTGCATCTGCATCTGCCAGTTGGGGAAATCTATTGGGCTTATGTTCTATATATAGTATTATATATATCCAACCTAAGATGTTTGGCATTTTCTTGAAAAATGCGAACCGAAAAAACTGTAGATATCCACCAGGCGAATCATATTTTTTTTTGTTTTAACCGGTTTTTGTATGATAAATTTTGAGAAATCCCAACTGATGCATTGATCTTGCCCAACTGCTATACCTCGTTTGTTTTTCTTTGCATGCTGATGCCATCCAAACCTCTTTGGTCGTAGCTGTTTCATCCCTTCGGCTGTGATGCAACTGTAACATTTCCAAGGAAAGAGGTGGCGAAACAGATTGACTTGACCTTCGCCATGGCGAAGAATGATCTAAAAGGCAGCAACAGCTAGTTGGTTGTTTGTAAACGCATGTGGGTCCTTGCGCCTTGCGATATCCGTTTTTTCACATTGGCCATTGGGACTTTGCTAGCTTCAGAACCAAGTTTGTGCTATAAGTCAATCACTTGAAAGCTGCCTGCTACTTGAGAATTTTTTAGGGGCTTAAGGAAAAACAAGTGAAGCTTCCACTGATTTAACCTCAATGGAACGATCCATAGATAGTGTTGGTGAGTTTACACATTTCCATTGGCATCGCCCTTGACCACCTGCAAGTTCCAAGTGTCGAAGTATGGCTGGGAAACTTCTGGTGCAACCTTAGGGTAGACCAAGTGGTGGTTTGGAAAGCCATATAGCTTTCGCAAGAGAATCTTAAATGATGTATGTAAATGCACTATACATACAAGATAATACAGAAAAAGCCTATCCATCATACATGATACATACATTACATGCATATCTGACTAATATCTGACATACTGTTGATGGTTCAGAAATCCCATTCCCAACCACCTGAGATGTATAAAACCTATTAAATAGTGGGATAAACTACCAACCTTAACTGGTGATCGCCCGATTTCAGCCATCAACAGTAGCATGCAGGCCTGCCCAGCTCGAGAGAAGAGAATGCCGGGATTCGGTACCTTGGAAGGGCCCCTAGTTGTTTTGGTTGCAAAGGGGATGAATTTTTACCCAGTTATTAATAAGCCAATATAAGGGATCCCTATAAACCAACCAATATCATGGAAAGTAAGAGGATTTTTTTTCGTGGCTCATCTAGAAAGAGGATCACAGCAAGGCACCTTCCAACGGTTTTTGTTATACATCCCAGACCATTTGCTCGGTTGACTTGAGCTCTTTTCTGATAAAACGATAAAACTCTTTGGGGAGATGAGTTTTTTTTCCTTAAGGCCAATTGTTTTGGGAGCGGAAGGATTTTTATGTGCCATGGTTCAAAGTTGAGGAACGCGGTTTGTACCACATGCAAAAGACTAAAACAAACGAACATTTCTATATATCTTGCAGTCGCTCCAAGAGTCTGTCTGGCTATGTGTCTAATTTTTGATTCTTTTTGTCTTAGTGCTATTTTTGTTCTTTATGTGGGTGTTTCCAAAAATAGGGATACCCCCAAAATGGATGATTTATAATGGAAAACCCTATTAAGATGGATGATTTGGGGGTACCACTATTTTCGGAAACACCCATGTATTATATGTCTCCCTATTACCTTTAACTATGTCCCTTGACTTCTGTCCATCCCTTCCTTCAGAGACATGCAATCCACATGTCGATCCCACCTGGCATGTGCTGTCTTGAGGATGGTGAAGGATGATGATTCTGTGTCTGAAGACACCGTTTTGGAGGTCGATTTCGGTATGAATTCCCCAGGCGACTTGGCAGCATGAGGTTCCAGGGGCCCAGAGGATGGGAACTCAGCTACTCATGTTTGGGAAAGTGGAAGAATTAAGGTGCCCCCATGTGATGACACAAAATGTTTTGGAACACATGTCCATCAATGAGCCATCTCGTTTTATTTATTTGTTTGCAATCAGGTCAACCGAAGTCTCCAGGGTGGCTGCGGGTTAAACTCTGGATATCTAGGGGTGGGATTCCCACATGGATGTCGCGAGGTTTCAGATGGCACAACTTCACTCAGAGGTTGCTCTCCGGTGAGGCGAGGTTTGTTCGAAATTTGCCAAAGGTCTTGCTCAAACAAACTATTTGCTGTCAGGATGGGTGAGGGATTTTAGAAGAGAAATCCGCTCCAAACATCATCATCATCATCATCATCATCATCATCATCATCATCATCATCATCATCATCATCATCATCATCATCATCATCATCATCATCATCATCACTGTTCTTATTGCCTCTAAAGTGAATAAGTGGTTTGGATTCCAGATGGTTTGGAATCTTGGGATTTACCGATTAGAAAAGGTTCCACAAAAAAACCCAGCCAACCATCCCACAAACAAAGGCCCCGCCTGAAGATCAATGACCGATAATGAAGCTGACCATGGGGTATTTGGTATTTGGTGAATCCGGGTTTGGTCAATGGATTTCATCAATTTGACTACCATGACACCACCTACTGAAAAAAACGATTCCAATTTGGTAAATCCAAAAAACAAGACTCCTCCAATGGGGTGTTTCCCATACCTGATTTGTTTCAACGGAGCTAATTTGGGTCATACTCTCAGGGTGGGTTGTTTTTTTTTTCCATCCCGCTTGGATGGGTGGAAAACTTCCGAACGTGAAACCTTTCTGGAGAAATTTGCAACTTGCATTTCTGTTTTTTTTCGGCGGGGGCTCGAGAGGCAAATAGCCAGCTCGAAGAAGTGACAAGTGAAGTGCAGGAGGACTGAGCCGAAGGCTCTGGTTTGTTCTGGTAGGTGACGTTGAAGATGGATGACAGGCAGCCTTGTTTTGGCATGACCTTTATGATATACTCAAGTTGCTCAAATAGTTCAATGCTATCAATTTTATCTTTTTTGCGTGTGAATAATCCAATTCCGGCAAAGTTGTCTCTGCTGAGTGTTTCATGTCTCAATTCATTTTGGGATGCTGGGCTCACTTCGGGCACTGGGCTGCCAGTGAGGCTTCCAACCATGCCTGATGTGAAGAAAAGATCTCTGTTGCACTTCTTTTCCAAAAGGGGATGGTATAAGATTTCCTCTGGAAAAGATGAAAAAGGCTGGATCCTAAGAAGGTTATGCACACAGAAAAGGAGCCGGGGAATGATGTGTATTTGAAACTAAACAGCACCCAGAATCTTCAAATCATTTGCTTAGATTTTTTCTATAGGATCATTGACCCCACCAGATTGTAAAATCATCCATGGAAAACCCAAGATCCACAATCTTAATCCTTGACCCACCAGGAGGATCTCAACTTACGTCCCGCTTGGAACATTTCCTGGCAGGAGTGGTGCGTTGCTGTGATAAGCGGCGTGTTGGAGTTTGAGCATTCATTTGTGATTCCTATAAACCTTTATCTTTTCCAAAAATCTCACAAATGGGCGTTTTCGTTACTCCATGCGAGTTTTCAAGACGTAGTGTTGATGGAAAGAATCCGGGGATCACCAGTTGACATGGTAAATGTCCCTCAATATCCCATTATTCAGGACGGGTTTCATACATGCCAGGTTGTTAGCCGGATTTCTTTCATCAACAGCACCAGGCATTGGAAGTGTGTAGAGTCAGAAAGCTTCAACAAGATCTTAATGCATGAAGTATACCGATACCCATCGGTGCAAGTTGACACAAGGTCCATGTATTGCTTTAATATGCGGCCAGACTAAACTACGCTTTGGAAATGCCGGCTTGTTTGACTCCAAAAAGTGCTTTGATTGCCTTCTTTTAGGGGTCATCATCGAATATAAATCTGACAAGATGGACACATTATGAACACTTTCTCCCAAATTTAAGGTTGCCGCTGAAAGTAGGCCATCCAGCAAGGAACGTAGTCTTAACCATGTACCATTTTTCCAAAGGTGCAAGCTGTGAGTTTTGGAGGACTGTGTATGATCGTATCTAATCTTAATCTTATCTGATTTGATCTATTGTTGTTTGTTTTGCATTTTGAATCTTGTCATCACTGATCTTATGCTTGTTTCATTTTGGGATCTAATTGTTCTAATTGAAGTCTAATCTTATCGAATGTAATGCAGTCTAGCTACTAGCTGACTCCAATCCAATCTAATCGAATAATCTGATCCAATCCCAATCTGATCTGATCTAATCTAAAGCTAATCTAGCCTACTATCCATCCATCTATTCATCTATCCATCTATCCATCCATCTATAGATCCATAGATCCATAGATTCATCTATCTACCAACCTATCTATCTATCTATCTATCTATCTACCAACCTATCTATCTATCTATCTACCAACCTATCTATCTATCTATCTACCAACCTATCTATCTATCTATCTACCAACCTATCTATCTATCTATCTATCTACCTATCTATCTATCTATCTACCTACCTATCTATCTATCTATCTACCTATCTATCTATCTATCTACCTATCTATCTACCAACCTATCTATCTATCTATCTATCTACCTATCTATCTATCTATCTACCTATCTACCTACCTATCTATCTATCTATCTATCTATCTATCTATCTATCTATCTATCTATCCCACATCAACTCCGCAGGAAGCTTCCAATCAACATCGCAGTCGTAGCGACTTGCCACTTCGCAGACGCACGACACACAGTTTGAGGATGAACCTTGGTGGTAACCTGGTAGGTTTGGGGTTACATTTGATGGGTTTCCTTCAACATTTGGAAAGGAATGGGAAAGGGTAAAATGAAAGTTGCTCAAGCCAAGACATTCTCCAAAAAATGAAGTTCTCGAGATTTTATTCCCATGAAATCAGTCTAGTCTAAGGGACAAAAACTAGATAGTCACAAACTCAGCATCTGGAAGTCTGGAAATCCCAGGTGAATTCTTGCTGAGCAAATATAAGGGGTAGAGGCTCCATGCATGATGTATGCATTGGGATGCATTAGAATGTGGATACTTCAGAGGACCCATTCGTGCAAGTTGCAGCCATTGTCATCCATTTGTTGGTGTCACCCGGGATGTACTGCTGTCACCGGGATGTACATGACATACTCAGCGCATCAGGTTTGTAGACAAAAATTACTTACAAACCCGCATCATACATATGATGATTGTATAAATATATATGTAAAACCTGTACAACCTAAAGATTTCACTTGATCCCTTTGTTTCACCCTCTTGGTGGTGGAAACCCCGAAGCGGTTTTCGGTCCTGAGGAATGAAGTGATTCGTGACAGCTCCTGTGTGGGACGATTGGTCCTACCACCTCGAAGCAAACCACAAATGACGTGGACCTTCTTGGGCTCCCTCTTCATTTTGTGGGACCCGGCGAGGGGAGTTGTGGGTGAAAGTCGGTAGCAAACCCATACAGATACCTTGGAAAAGATAGAAGGTGAGAATATCCAAGTGAAATTTCCGTTGGGGTGTTTCTATCCGGAATTCGTGTCTTATAGTCTGCACTCCGTTGTTGAAGTGTTCGCAGTGTTCAAGTTGGCTTGTGAATGATTCTTTAGCTGGGTAGGTTTACATCTTTGAAAAAGGTGATCCCTTCCATTGTTCCACTTGTTTGGTGATTTTCATTCAATTGGCGGTCTTCGTGTAACGATACTGCTGGGTAGAAACTACCCGTGCAGAACAGTGAAATTCCAAAACCCATGAGCAATAACTTCCGTTTTGTCACTAATTTCTTAACTAAGAGTCAGTTTTGTGATAGTTTATTCTTAGTTTCTTCACTCAAAACTTCAACGACTCTTCCGTTTGATTTCTTCTTGTGCCCTGTCCTTTGGCTCCCTTTTGGAGCCCTTGTTTTTTTTCCCATTTTTTTTCCACACAAAAAAACTGGTCGAACCACGGTCTTTCAAGCGGCGGGAACCGGGTTCCTGGTAGGATTTGATTACAATTCCCTTGGAATTTTTCCAACTCTCCGACTCAGCGGGTATTTTCACCATCATGGGTCGGACGCTGGGAGGGTTGGTGGTTTTTCCATGATTTGGAGGGTTGGAGGTTGTTGAACAAAAATCTCTGGACATTTTGAGATTGTTTTTTTTTAAACGTGGGTTTTTAAATAGAAAGGGGTGGAAAGGATGAAATTGAGGGAATTTTTGTGTGTTTCAATATTCTTAGGTTGAGGTTGGGAGTTTGTATATAGTTTTTGAGGATAGGTGGCTTGCTTCATGTTTGTTGTCATGATGCTTTCCCCCAGGAAATGATTGATTTGGGGATGCTACCAGGGTATAACCCTCCGGAGATTTGAGAATTAAAGGCACACTTATGATCTTTGCATTGCAAAAAGGTGGCTACTGGTTGGATACAAGTACAAATATGACACATGCAATGCAATCTTTGTGTAGTATACTACATACTAGATGTAATTATATGATTTATATATATATAGTATATCCAGATGCTCTAGGACTAGCAGGGTTAGCAAAAGAAACTGTGAGCTAGACAACCAAAGCAACCACGTGGATCCAATTTCGGCACAGACAGGTTTTTTAAGAGAAGGATTTTCTGTCCATAGCGTTTTCCAAGGAACCGTAGTCATCCTTCATATGCGAGGTTTGGTATAAACTTACATGCCAGCAGCCTGCAAGGGGAGCCTCTAAGTCCTAGCCAAAAAGGAAACGGGAACTGATGACACAGTATCGAGTCGCTTCTCATACTCCGAAATACCTTGGATTTTTAGGGGATTTCCTAGATTTGCACAAAGGCGACAAAGAGCGATTTTCATATTGTGGGGGATCTGGAAGATGAGAGGCACCCGAAGAATGCCTGCAAGTATTGTGCAGATTTTGATGATATGAATCGACCCGAACGGCCCAACCAAAACCCTCCAAAATGGATTGGGGGAAGGAATCATCACAAAATGATTTGACATGACTTGACACAATTTGGGTTTATGAATCACCTAAAATTACATGCAGAATCCATGTGGAAAGGCAAGGTTGTTTTTTTTTTGCCGTTGCCGTATCAAGGATTTCCATGGTGTTTTGGATGATGGACATGAAGCTTGGTTGAGAGACAGAATATCACTAACACTTGCACACACGCAGAGACAGAGACAGAATCTCCAAGTCTCAGAATGAGAGCAGGACAATGTACATTCCAATGGTGTCTGCAATGGATTTTTTTTCGGATGAGGCAGCATTAAAAAAAAACAATCACCTTTGGATTTGCGACTGTGACGCCGAATTGATCAAGGATAACTTGAAAACAACTCTGACAGATTCAGATTCGCCACTTAGGCCTGCAAATTTGTTCTTTGGTGTGGAAATACAGGGAAAAACGGAGATGCGAGTGAAGGAACTGGCACGAATCTATTTCCGTCCCTTGGAGAAAATCCTGGCCATGAATTTCCAGGGTCCATCCTGGCTGGAGGGAGGGAGATGGTGAAGACACCTGGAGCTGGCGGCAAGGTTTATATTTGTCCCCCATGTTTTTTTTTTTAGTCATGCAGCTACTCTGTTTGACCCCCCCATGTGTCAATTAGGGAGATTTCAACGTCTTTGCAAGGGTTCAGTTGGAGTTTTGTTTTTTGTTTGTTTGTTTTCATAGATGTGTTACCTTACCCATTTCTCAGGTTCCTACTTCTTCTTGGACCTTCTGGTGGTTTCCATCGATGTGGCGATTTTGTGCGTGGAATTTTTTGGAGAGGCCAAGAACCACCGGTTTCACCGGGAGCGATATCTATGAGACTTAGGGCCTTAGTAGTTGAGCTGGGCAGATGATGGGCTGAAGATTCAACTAGAGATAGCTATGTTTTTTGTTTGTATGTTTTGGTTGTTTCCAACTAGCATCAGGATGCAATAAGCCTTTCATCTAGGGAAGTGAAGATCTGTCATTTTCCACTTTGAAGATGGCCAGAAAGTATCTATCACCTTTGCTCCCCGGATGGTTTCCAATCCACAATTTTTTTTATTAGATGCTTGGAAATCCACCAACTTATCATCAGGTGTAAGGACTATCAATGTTTCATTGTTCATCGTGTGCAGTGCATCTTCACATGCATTTCTGAACATTTTTTGTTTTGCTTCTATACACAACAGCACTCGACTCATGAGTGCTAAAGAATGTATATATTATACATATCATATATGTGTTTGACATAATATACACGATACATCCAATACATAACAGATGTACTCTTTATCTGAAAATTGCATAGTCTTTGAAGGAATTCCTGTGCTGGAAAGACCCTTCCAGTATGATTTCATTGAGATCATTGACGGCAAATGGTTGGATGTGATTCAGCCTTCTACCTCTATGAAGCAGTCATAGGGCAACGTGAAAAAACCCCGGGGTTGCGGAAAGTGAAGGTAAATGAAACAGAAACAAAACCAATCTTGCCCCCAAAATGTGAACATGGAAAAACCTCACTGAAATTCTGGTGGATAGCCCCCAATTGATTCAAGATAGGCAGGGTGCCAGTTTCAAATGGAGTTCTGGGCCATTTGTAAACGGCCTTCATACATGGGCAATGGTAAACGTTTTTTTTCACCCCGAAATCGGTGGAGTTATGGGCCGCTACTTAGAACTGGTGACAACCTTCATTCCGCGGCCAGGAAACCGCTGAGGGCTTCCGCTCCGCACGATTCTTGCGTACGGCGCGGTTTTGCATGGATCTGGATGTTTGGAGAGGGGCGGCAAGAGTTTTGTGTTGGGTGCTGCAGAAGTGAGAGAGTGATGATGATGATGATGATGATGATGATGATGATGATGATGATGATGATGATGATGATGATGATGATGATGATGATGATGATGNGAGGAGGAGGAGGGACGACGACGACAACACCCTGCACCTGCTTCTCAATCCCATCTTGCCATACAAATCAGATATCGCTCAAAGACATCCAAGTACTTCATGAACAGATCACAGACGAGAAGTCATGAAAGCTTCAAACCGCATCTCCGCTCCAGATGCGCTTACTACGACTCCTGCGCTTGCTTCGAGCAGTGAAGCTTCAACAGGTCCAACCCCCAAAAAACCTGTTTCCCTTGTGGTTGAATGGGTTGGGTGGTACAAGGGTGATTTTGATTCCTATGCTGTTTTCTTTTTAAACATGGATTCTGTTGATAAACCATGGGATATCTGGGATAATGGGAGCCTTGAGGTTTTACATTGAACAAAATGCTGCCAAAGCCATAAACACCGTTTGAATGGATAGGGAAATTTGATGCTTTCCCCACTTCCACCTTAAGTAAAACTTCACAGCTGACATCAGCTAGGTTACCCCGAACCCGGGGAGATGATCCAGGTTGACTTGCGGATGTTTTTCGGATTGGTGGGAAAAAAAAGCCACCAACCAGTCAGCTCTTTTACCGTTGGAGGAATTGACGCTCTTGGCCAATCGCTTTTTGTCTGTTCACGTCTTTATGGTTGCCAAGGCAATGGATGGGATAGGGTTGGTGAAGGGAATGGGGTGATGCAATCCTTGTTTGTTTGTTTGTTTGTTTGTTTGTTTGTTTGTTTGTTTGTTTAGAATTGTTTAGTGTGATTCTGTTGATGGTTCAGAAATCCTGCACCTGGGATGCATAATTTGGTAAACTACCAACCTCAACTGGTGTAGGATTTCAGCCATCAACAGTTTCTTAGGTGTTTGCATGATAACTTCCATAATTCGTGAAGTTTCAATGAAGTTTTTATTTTGGGAGAGACTATGGGCATCTATGTGTCTATGCAGTATGACCACTATGAGCATTTATGTGTCTATGCAGTACGACCACTTGAACAAGAAGGAACGTATAAGGTGATCCTGCATGCGATCATGTGAAGCCACAGTAGGTATGGCTTACGTCTCCTTGGACTCCTGGTACTTTTGGTACTAGCATTGCCTTTGAGAAGCCTTTCACCCTTTCTTCAGAGTTGTATGATGCATAGACCCCTGAATTTTTCCTCCTGCCGAGATGAAGATCTTATTTGAGTCTCCAGTTCATGTACTTGTTTGGCGAAAGTATATGGTGCGAGTCCAAAAAAATTCAATTGCATCCATCACTGCCGGCCATACATCCATGAAAATTGAGGTGGTTATGGGCCTCATAATGATGTTGCTGGTCAACCACATCATTGCTTGTTTATGGTATGGCATTGGTTCCTGGAGCCTTGGGTGTCAGGGGTTATACCTCGGTGGGTTTCACCGGGTTTGTTTATAAAGATCTCGGAGATATGTGAAGGAAATGGGCGGAAAGGGGATGAGGGAGGTGAGTTTACCAGATGTTTTTTTTTCGATATACGATATACATTTTTGTTTGAACTTCTAACATCCTGCTGATTCTAGCAGTGAAGAAATCTGGTTGGAAAAGATAAGAGGACTCGTCATACTTCCATCCACATGACTGAAATGATTCCTGGAGGAAGGTTCCATTTCTGGAAAGTTAAACTTACAGTCTGGTAAACTAACGTAGCAATGGAACATGGACCCTTTGAAGATGATTTTCCTGTTGAACATGAGGCTATTCCATTGTTATGTTAGTTTACCAGAGGCTAATTGAACATTGAAACCCGTCCGGACGTTGAACAACTTTGAATCCTCGCGGCCCGGTCAAGGATTCAGCTAGAGACTGGCAATAGTTGGATCGAACGGTCTCAAATGACTGAGGCTTCGTGGAAAGGGATTGGTGAGTTGAAGCTGATTTGGAGTTCAACATTCTGGCAAGTGATTTTTAGATTACTGTATAGCAAGTTAGTTGCTTTCTTGGGTTCATGAACTTATGCTGAAGAGTTTCCATGATGCACCACAAGTTGTGGTGACCGTGGTCATGGTGCTCATGCATCCAGTCTCACAGTGTTCTATTCAGACCAATCCCACTTATATACCTCCCCATCCACCGCCTCAGTTGAAAACGGATGTTTCAACACGTTTCGATGTGATGATGACCACGACACATGATTTATATGATGGTGTATTTTTACATACCACAATTCACAAGGACAGTTCGGCACATGATGCCCTGAATTGCTACACCTTGCTATTAAAAGCTGGTGTATCATTCAGGCGGGCTTCGCAGAATCCTATGCGGCGTCTATGCATTGGACACTAACACAGCGGCTCAACTCATTGGTTTGTTCGTGGAAATGGCGAGAGAAAAGTGCACGAAATGCCCATTCACAACCTCATCTGGGCCATTTTTAGTTCCCCTTCTAGGGAGCGGATACATTTCCCACCTGGGGAAGAGGAAGGTTTCATCTTCAAAATTGACTTTTTTGAGGGGATATGTCATATGTTAGTTTCCAGGAGGGTATTGATATTTCAATGTAACACGGCAACACTTTGAACTCTGTTATTTTTTGAATGAAGCTTGGGTTGCTAGTTTCAGATACTTTATCCCTATCATTGAATGTGGCAGAAGCGGTTTCAAGCTTCAATGTTTTTTGAGTGGAGCTGGCTATGACATCATGAGGAAAATAATCAAGAACATTCATAAGATTCACAGGGAATCCACTAGTGAAGCAGTGAAAAAGGGCAGGATGCAATCATGGAAGTAGAAAATGTGTCCCTGCAAGATTCGTTCCCCTGAATAATTTTATATTTTCCGCTTCCATGATGATGGGAGAAAGGGTAACACTCACTCAATCAAGAATCAACCAACCAACCAACCAACCAACCAACCAACCAACCAACCAACCAACCAACCAACCAACCAACCAACCAACCAACCAACCAACCAACCAACCAACCAACCAACCAACCAACCAACCAACCAACCAACCAACCAACCAACCAACCAACCAACCAACCAACCAACCAACCAACCAACCAACCAACCAACCAACCAACCAACCAACCAACCAACCAACCAACCAACCAACCAACCAACCAACCAACCAACCAACCAACCAACCAACCAACCAACCAACCAACCAACCAACCAACCAACCAACCAACCAACCAACCAACCAACCAACCAACCAACCAATCAAATAGATCAACCTACAAATCCATCAACCAAGAACAACCGATCGCCAAGATGTCAAAGGTTCACCCCAGCTACCAACGACATTGCGCCCAATAGTGCCTTTGAAAGGCAAGCACAAGTGGACTGGTGACTGGGTTCACGGGGTTGAACCTGTTAGTTCATTGGGAAGGTAAGTAAGAATTGCCATTCATTGCCATGATAGGTACTGATTGTATAAACATTTGTCGTCATCTTTAGATATGATTTGCCACTTTCTCACATTGAAATTCAGTCTGAATAGATGTCTATACCATATTGTTCACTTCTCAAATCTGGGTGCAAGACATGCAACCGGTGTTTTGTGTTACATTGTCCTTTGGTGGCGATGTGTTGTCGAGACAGAATAAAGATAGTCATCTCCACCCCGACAGGCTCTTCGCTGTGTGGGTGATTTTGTTGGCGATGGGCGTGTTCTCTTCTTTTATCAGTTCCATCACAGCGACTGTGAGTCTCTTGTCAAACAGCCAGCTGTTGGATAAGCGATGCACTTTCCAAGGGGGCAGTGTGGCATGGCTTCGGTTTGGACTAATCTATGTGGGGTGTCCCGATTTAAAGGATGGGGAAACACCCTTGAACCTCACCATTGAAAGATGATTGCCAAAGGTTTTTCTATCAGACAGAAGGCCAAGCCTTTTCCAAAATTGATCTTCATATGTCATTCTCTGAGTCAGGTTTTCTCAAGAATCATCCGTCCAAATCCAACCCTTGCTTTTATACTATTTCCAGATATTTCGAACACTTGGTCCTCACGGAAAAAGGAGATGGGACATGTGACATGTGCCTGTTTTTTTTTGGTGTGTCTCTAAAACAAATGGATACACATGTGTGTGCTTTGTCGTTGTTATATGAATGTCATGGTCATACAAAGAAAACGTAGAAACACCCCTGACGACCAACAAAAATCCCAGCAAGACAAGCACGTGGAGAGAGCTGAGGTTCTCTTCGCGCCTCACAAGCTAAGCAATTCCAAGAACGAGCTTCGCTGTTGCGCTTCTTCTGCGAGCGCAACCTTTCAGCGGATCTCTACGGGAAGGTTCCAAGAAACCAATTTGGGGGGAAGGTAAGTGGATCTTGTGGGGCCCATTGGATGGTACAAAAATCAAGGTGTAGAAACAAATCGGGGTGCGAATTGACTTTGAATCTTGATTCTTTTTGAGATCAGAAATGGTATACAGAGGATATGATATGATTTGATAGTATCTATTTCTCCACAAACATGTCTGGCAGACAACTTGGATGTAACAGAATCCTGTAGAAACTCCATGTGTTGAGTCCGGGTACAGCGTTTTTTTGTGTAGAACCTTGTTGATTTGCAGCTGAAAAACATGATCACCAAGTGTGATCAACAAAAAACACTGCTTGACAATGGAGCTG
The DNA here is from genome assembly GCA_000507305.1 of Breviolum minutum Mf 1.05b.01. Lineage (NCBI taxonomy): Eukaryota > Dinophyceae > Suessiales > Symbiodiniaceae > Breviolum > Breviolum minutum. The sequence continues at coordinate 69,173 of DF240109.1, forward strand.
CAAAAGGGGAAAGTCTTTCGCAGTGAAAAATTGGAACTTTGAAAAACGACCCATATACAGAACCTCCAATTGGAAATTGGGACACTCATAGCTCAAATTCCAGGTTTTCTCCCTTGTTTACATCTTTTCAAAGACAAGTAGCGACTCTTGTCAGTAGTTGATGCGAAGATTGATGGGCCTTCCTTTTTGAAGTTGATGCATGTTCAAGGATATGTCATCTTTAGCGTCATTCCAGATGGTCCTGTTTCCGCTTTCCCCTTCTATTCGGAAGTTGATAAGATAGAGATATACAGAGCAAACCTCTAAGACAAGTGTCCACTGAGCATCCTAGTCTCTGCCTGGAGGTGGAGGAAGTTCTTCGGAAGGAAGGGATGTTTCGAGTTCGTGCCTTGTCAGGGGACGTGTGCTTGGCAAATTTTAGGGAATCCCCAAAAGGATCTTAGTATAGACTCCTTAGCCCCTTTGTTTGGGAGAATACTTTTGGTGACTCAAAGTTGGACTCTTAACATCGGACTTACTGTATGTAGATTTCCCATGTGTATTGTTTGACCTTCCTAGCCATGTATATATGTATTCCAACTTTATATCAAATTACCATCAGGTATAATGATTTCCAGATAAGGATTCATGACCTACCATGAAGATTTGAATAAATATCAGGTTTTTTCTCTTGCATATTTCCCAAAAAACCCTACACCCCCGAAAACTGACATTTCGAACCCCAGAATTCGTGATTTCCAGTCGTTTATTTTCTGGGGTGCACTGGTTTGACGGTGGGACGCCGCAAGTCACTCAGGTATTCAGGAAAAGGAAGTCGAATTGGTCAAAGGCATCCCAGAGACCTTGTTGCAACAACTTCATGAGGATTGGTGATTGGTGGGGTGGTGGAGGGTGGTGGAGGGTGGTGGAGGGTGGTGCTTGGCATAGAGGCTACCACTCAAAAGCTCCCCGGAAATAGGCGGGTCCCATAAGGAAGTCGGATCCGACCATCCAACCATCCATTTTCGGAGGCGCGCGAGCTTAGTTTCAGGGTCCCGGGTTCGGTCAAGGTAGGTTTTTTTTTGGTTGGTTTTTTTCAATCCAGGATTTTTTGTTTCAGGGGAAATGTTCGATGGAACATTTAAGATTTCCTCAAAGAAAAATCCGTAAATTTGATGGAGGGAATGATGGCTCCGCCGGATCACGACGGAGCCGGGGATGGCGAAAGTTTCGCGTCCTGCTAGAAGTTGAAACAATTGCTTTAGGATGGATGAAACTGGTAAAGGAACCATATCAACCATGAAATTCCAAATGATTGGCAAGCATTTTGAAGTGGTTTGCCATCAGCTTCCGCATGCATCAAAAATCATGCACTTTCTGAAATTGTATCTTAGATTGTATGAACCATGCAATCATTCCAAGAATGCTTCAAATTCCTGTTTGTGATGCCAGTTGTTTGTCGTAGCAGCGCCGGGTGGCAGGAAATGTACATGTCCATGCTCCACCACTTGGCATTCTGGCCCAGCTGGTCGCTTACACAGGAGCTGATGCTTGTAACTTGAGTTTTTTTTCTCCCACAGGTCCACAGAAATTCGTAGGAAACTGTGGGAATTTGTGGAAAAATTGTGATGGTTTACGATAGAGAATTTGGCCTTGATTTTTGAGAATGGAAGAATGGAACCAGATGATACATTTATCATTTGGTATAAGTGTAATACAGGTTTAAAAGAATTTGGCTTTGCCAGAATTCCAGTTATACCTTCACGTACCGTAAGAATCACTTCATGTCCCATCTGATCGGATCGGTGTATCCCGGTCACTCAGACAAACCCTCATTAGTTGGGATGTTGAGATCTTTACATCCTGCCCGATGAACTGGATACCTTGATTGATCATTCGTTATTTCCAGTGGTAAAACTCTCCGCATTTTCGTTTTTTCACACAAAATCAGATGGTTGCAGGACCATCACTTCTTGCTAACCTTGTGCCATTTCTGCATGGTGGAACATATCGCCAAACCAATGCAAGATGCCTTCCTTCCAGGGAGACTGTGTCCCGAGGACAGACAGCATTGGGGGGCGATGATATTTGACTCTCATTTGGGAGGGAAAAAATCATGATTTACTTACCATATCAGACGCAACTGGTTGGATTATGGTGATTAAAGTCGATTCAAGTTGGTGGTTTACTTTCTCAAAAAGAACTCTGATTGGAAAGGGATTGTTAGTGGGGGGAATAGTTGAATAGTTGGTGTTTTAAAGGGAGATTGAATCAACAAACTGGAACTCAGCACTTGTATATAGTCATTGACTGACAACAGAATTTTGTTAGCTCGTATCTCATTATTTCCATCATTTTCCCCCCAAAGAATCCCCCGAAAGAGGTTGCCACGCCGCTAGTTGCTGAAGACTTCCCGATTCATGGCCCAGCACATCGGAAAAGTTAGAGGTTGGGGAAGCTAAGAATATGGTGGTATTTGTTTTGAATGAATCATTGTCAGGTAATATGCTGCAATGTCAATTGTTTTTTTTGATCATGATGAATGACATTCCCCCCAAAGGTTCCCAAAAAAAGACGAAGGGGCAAGGGATTTCATCTCCATTAGAAAAAAGGTCGTGAATACCATGGGAATCTGAAGCACCTCCAAAATGTTTTCTCAGTTGAAGTTGGTGAACATTCCCCTTGATATTTGAGGTTGGTGAATGCCCAAAAACCGCCATCTTTGAAACCGCCCCCGCAACAACGGCTTTTCAAAGAAACGACGTTGAACTTCCAGGTGTATATCGTTGAGACGGGACGTTTGTGCTATGTACCTGGTGGCAAGGGAGAGATGATCATCAGTGAGGGTGAAGTCCTGTGCTTACCAAGTCTTTGGGCCGTCGCTTGGTTCAGTTGAGACTTGAGGTTTTTTCAGTTGGAAATTCTGAAATTTCCCGAAAAAAGGTGGAGGTGAGAAACATAAACTTTGAAGTTGAGGTAATGTTAGTGTAGTTTGGAGGAACTATGATATATGATATATGAAGTATATCTATATTGATCTATGTATGCAGCATTGCATATATTTATATAGAAAAACATATTCATACCAATTTCATACCATATGGCCATATGATATGTTTAACTTATCAGTTGTTGGACTGTGCCACTCTTGAAATACCAGCCCTTCGAAGGACCATGCAAACTGTTTTTTTATGCCATTGTGGGGATAAATGTTCTGAAACATTAGGGTCCCCAGTGATAGGCATGCAGACAGTTGATCAACAATGACACAAAATGCTCATCACACCCTGCATTTGCATTGTTCCAGGAAATCTCCAAGAGGACCCACTGAACGGACCCCTAAACCTGAGAATCTAATAGCTCCATCGCAACTTCCTTAGGGGTCCGTTGGTAAGGTCCCATTCAATTTTTGATGGAATTGTTTGTCCTGATGAGCTTCCACTGGAACTGGATGAAATTGTGCCACTGATTGTGAAAAACAACACGGCAAACATCCAGAAACAATAGATATTGATCCCTTCAAACATGAAGGCCACGCGTGTTTCGGCCAAAATTTATTCCCCCTCCCTGAAACTAACAGCTTGCCCCTAAAAATTGATGGTTGGAAGATGATCCGACTTCCTTTTGGGTTTTCGCCATTTTTTGCAGGTACGGGTGCCATGTTGGTTTCAGGGAGGTTTTTTTTTCCATATTTCACCAATCTCAAAATGGCTGCAACTGAAATAAGAAATTAAAAACAATGCAGCCCCGAAAACTAACATGTCCCGTAAAAAGGGACTATTTCAGTAGGGAATACATCTTCCAACCATTGATTTTCAGGGGACATGTTAGTTTTCAGGGGAGTGCCCTCTATAAACCAATGAGCAACCTTCTTGTGATGGTGACCCACCGGGATTTGTGGGGAGTTCCAACCGGCGAAGATTCACGTAGCGGGTCCACCGAGGAATGGAAATATAAAGGTCGTTTGGTGGCGAGTTTTGGCTCTGCTTCTTGGATGCCGACCGTTTAGGGGTTTTGTTGGAACGAGGTCAGATAATGGTACACCCCTGAACAACTAACAGAAGCTTCCGAGAAATCTTTGGAACTCAGACTCTTCAAACGGGTCTAGAAGCAAAGGTTTGGGGGCTCTTCCACAGAAGAGTGTTGCTGCCTTGACTTTTGCTGCACAATTGTGCTTGGATTTCTGCCATGGACCTGCTGCAATCGTCCAATCTTGAATCAAGTTCATCAAAAAATGGCCTCACGATGTCCATAAAAACATCCAATCAAGAGCACCAAAAACACCCCCAAGTCGTGAAACAAGCAGTCGACAAAAACTGCAGGCTTACTATGTGGGTTTGTGTTCTATTAAGTTCTGCGAGGTGGCATCTGAACATGGAGGCACGTTCAGATGATGCGGGGTTGGTTTGTAGTGCAGTTGAGGGCGGCCCACCCACAAAATGGCAGCTAAAAAACGAAGGTGAGCCAATTTGTTAGATTTTTCAAAAGTGAAAGTATTGTTGGTGTTACACAAATAACAACGGGAATTCATTAAAAAAAGATACCCTGAAGGACCCCAAGTGCCCCATGAAATTCATGAAGGTGTTTTTCAACCCCCAAAAAGATGGGGTGAAATTTCACCCCTAAAAACACGAAGATCACGAAGGTTGTGGGGAACCCCATGGTAGTTGATGGCCATCCGTAGTGTCGTGCCTACAACTCGTTGCACTGGTCAGATGTCATGGGGTTCCCACACCTATGTGGAAAATGCCTGAAAATCTTTTTTGGTTGCGGACCTTGATCAAAGAATGTGGCCGAATCCTTGGTAAAAGTCCTGGCATGGATGAAACTCTTGAATCAAGACATGGATGGTTTTGTTAGCTGCCTAGATAGAGCTGCACGAAAAGTCGTGGATGTCTTATTGGATGCCTGGGCCTGGTCTTTGAAATCTATTCATTGGGGATCGATGGTCTCAAAAGCAACCTTTAGTAGATGAAAAATTGCCATCATGGAAATGGTCAAAAAACTCCCCAAAGCTAACCCCCTCCAACAGAAATTGGGTGCTTAATTCGATGCTTCCACGAAAACCTTGATTTTCCAAGGATCCCAAGGTTTACTTACTGTTGGGGTTTTCCCCCATCAGTTTCGATGCGAAGTTGAGAAAGCTGCCATGTATTTTGGATTAGGGCCGCGGGATTCGCCTTTCAATTCGCCCGTCAGGCCCCTTGTGGCAATACTTGCAGATTCTGGGCATTTTGTTTCTTCATAGCAAGTGGCGCTTTCTGCTATTGAACAGATTCCAAAAAAAACGGTGGCAGGGTTGCCATGGACAGCATTTGATTCTTTCGTGGGAAGTAGCGAATAACGTCATGACATTCATGACGGACCTTGCTTTTGACATTCAAATTGAAGTACGTATTCTACACGTATTTTGAAGCCAAATTAAAAAAACATAGATAAATGATAATACAACAACCTCCTGGTAAAATTGAGAAACATATAGGCATTTGCCGTTTGCCCTTTTTTTCAAGCTGTCGGCTGGATCGAGGTTGTTGGGATTAGTGGAGGCATCAAGTACTCGAAGCGATTTCATCTTGCCGCATTTGATACCAGAACTTTCCTCCCGTGCCAGCAAGTATGTACCTTGGATATCTTGGAACATGTAAAAAAAGATGGGTTTCTGGATGATTCAACATGCGGATATAGATGCAAGTTACTGTAACTGATTTATATGAATTTGTTTGTGAAATAGGGCGGAAATGAATGGGGAGAGCGAGGGTGTCATTCACTGCTACGCTGCTATTCTTTGGATTTTTTGGTTGTTGTTTGAAAGATCAGTTTTCCTAGTTTCTGGTGGCTGTTTAGCTTTTGCTGGCTGGGGGTTCCACCGAAACCAGAAATACAATGACCCAGCCACTGGAGAAATATGAAAGGACCATGCTTACAAATCAAAGGCAATACTGAACAAAGAAAGGGAAAAAACACAGGGCAAACCGAAACATACGCTGAATGCAACATGTCCAATTTTAAGTCATAAACTATGAGGAGCAGAAGCTGGGGTTGGTATTTGGATTCGCTCAACAAGGACTAAGTGAAGGAACCCGAGTAGCCCAACCTTCCCAATGGTTCACCCAGAAATGAAGCTTTGATAGTTGTGCTTCAGAATCACTTGCTATGACCTTGCTATGGGGGATGAAAAACCACGCGGTTTTCATGAAGTATTGGAATGAATTTCATGGAGCTTATGGTAATGTTTCACAAGCGTTTTTTGGTTTGTTGGTTTGGAGAGAGGAGAATTTACGTTCAGCACGAAGGTAAAGTTTTCTCTTTGATCCTTTCGGATGGGTTCTTCACTCAAGCTGCTAATGAATAAGAGGAAGACCCGCTTTTTTGTAAACCCTGAATGCAGCAACGCCCATCTTGTTAGTGAAGGGGACCCAATTTTTTTATATCTTTACTTACTGTAACCAGAGGATGGAGCCTCATCCCATTTTTGCAGGCTGAGATCTTAAACAATCGCCTGGCACATCGTTCTGCTTACTCCCGTATCTTTGGATCAGCAAATCTTGGGAAAATGGAGGGACTAATATGGGAATGTCATGTGGATCTCAGATTCGTGGAGTCGAAACATATGTAGAGTTTGACCCGGTCGAGTCATTGTTTAAGACAAAAACTGAACACAAAATCAATTGTTCATATTCATGGAGATTTGTTCATGATTTTATTTCTTCAACCTTCAGGTTCGGTTCCCATCCATTTTTTCAACACTACTACTGAGGTTCAAATTCTCGCTCCAAAGAATCACTACACTCCGATACCTTTAGGCCCGTGTTGGAAACAATGGAACCTCGGCAAGGTGTGTTGCCAAGTGGTGGGGGAAGTTGGCATATGGATAAGATATACTGTAGATTATGTTTAATGTATATAATATAATAATATAATTCAAATATACATACGCATATGTATATATATATATACACATATGTATTGGCTAGCCCCCCCTCCCCAGGGACCTACGAATCCAGAATGTTTTAGTCCTCGTCAAGGTGACGTGACGATCCGCTTCTCACTACTGTGATCTGCATACCTATACATGTATATTGTACCCCCCCCCCCCAAAAAAAAAAAAGTACTTTTAATCCTCTTGACCTTACTTGCATTGAAGTGACATCACTTGTTGCAAGACAGGTTCGGATTGTCTTCTTGAATATATAGTTTTTTCCTGTTAGTTAGTATAGAAGTATTTTCTTAAACAAAAACAGGACCTATCCTGGCCTTTGTGATCAAACTCTTCTCTACACAAAGCCTTCCTTTTCAAAATGCTATCGTATGACTCTCCTTTTCATTTTCTTGATATACCTCATATAACACTTTCTGAAAAGTACTTGTTTTAATGCAACTCTTTTTTGACAAAGGATCTTCTTTTTTGAAATAGCTCTTCCTTTTCACAAACCTTCTTGTTTAATCTAACTTATTTTCATATTTGGCCAAAACATATGAGTGCTTAGTTCAACCTCTCCTTTTCTAGTCAAAGTGATTTTCTTTTTAACCAAACCTGTTCTTTTGAATACACGTCTTCTTTTTCAACCAAGCTCTTTCATCAACCTCCTTTTCTTTTCAATCGAACCTAAATACAATTCTTCCCTTTGTCTTCCTCTTTTAGCCGAAGGGTTCTCTTTCAAACAATATCTTCTTTTTCAATCAACACGTCTTCTTTTGATACAAATTCTACCTTCTTAATCAACTTCTTGTTGCACTATATAAACTCTTCATTTCTAATCAAACTCTTCCCTTTATAAGAGCAGAAACCAATGCTGAGAGTATTGGGTTTTGCCCACTGTTTTTCGTCTTTCTTCTAACTACCAGATCCAAATTGGAGGAAAGCCTGGAAAAAAAACAAAAAAGCAATCCTGTGAGCAGAATCCTGGTAAAGTCCATTCTGTTTTTTTTTTGGGGGGGTTCTTGGTTTATCTCAAGTTTTTCCACGTCCCAAAAACCCAAATGTCGAAAAACTCGAGGAACACCCAACAAAAAAACACAAAAACAGCAATCCTGCGGAAAGGCTGAAAGACAAATTAGTGTGGGTTTGCCCGTTACCCAATCATTTCCATCTATTTTGGAAACAGTTTAGATAGAACCAACTGTATGATCATATCAATATACACATTATAGCACCTGATCAGGATGTTTCAACAAATCTACGGACCTTTCTTGTCCTGCGTTAACACACTTGCTATGGAACAGGGAGAGCACCCCTTATGCGCACCAGTAGTTAGATATCTGGTGAATAAGAAACCTCATCAAATACCATGTGGTTTTTAAAAGATTGTTGTCCATAAGAAGTGTATGTACAAGGGTCATTTTTGAGGATCCGAGGTGAAGCAACCTCAACTTCCAAGAGGGTTTGGAAGGAACACCTTCCCAAGAAAAGTTGGGCCCCAACTTTAGGTTCACAGTTTTTATAATGATATTTTTTTCAAGAGTTGATCCAGATACTCGAATGATTCGTTTAGCTTCTTTCAAAAATTTCACATCTTGGTGAAGAAGACATCTAGAAAACCCATGGAAAAATTAGTTGGTAGCAGGAAATGAGGAGATGAATCCTGATACCCATCACGAGGCTTCATGTTTTTTTGTTTCTCCTTCCCTATTCCCTCAACAAAACACCCCGCCACTTCAGATGTCTGATCTTTTTATCGCTTGGTTTCTCAGGAAACATTCGAACAGTTTACCACAACCTCAAAAGGCTTGAGCAAAGGTGACATGTGACACCTTTTTTGCGTTTCTGAAGCGGGCATTTTCTCGAAAACATGGCAGGGAGAGTAGAAAAAGAACAAGAAGGATTTGAGTGGAATCAAGCGTTTCCTCAGAAATTTGTAATGTGAGTCGGTTTAGCAACCATCTTCTCAGAAAATTGTATTTATGTTGCAGGAACAAACGAACAAATTTACGATAAAGACATATTCATCTTCTCAGAATGAATTGGATAGAGCTGTAGATTTTTTTACCGCAATGAGGGAACTTTTGCTTGGATGGTTTTTCCATAGATTTTTGAGCTTGAACACTTCATCGTCTTGCGAAAAAAAGGTTTCAAGTTCCCAGTGCAGGAATGCTTGTGGAAACCTAAGAAGTGGCTTGCACACTTTCAAAAAAACAAAAGAATAGCCCTATACTGCTAGCAAGATTGTAAGCTCAAAACAGTGAGTCACAACGGGTTCTATAGATACAGCAGATCCATGTTAATTTGCATCAGCAACCGTGGCCCCTCTGCCATGACCTATTTTCGTGGATCTCGGACCTATTGGTTGTTGGACCTTGGTCCGAGATATCGCGAAAACTCGGGTCAAAACTGGATGATTCGTGATGATTCCAGTGATTCATAGCTTGAAATCCCGCGTTTTCTGAATGGTGACTCGATGTTTTGATAAACAGCTACCACTTTTCAGAAACATCCCCGGTTTTCTTGGAGGAAAACTGTTTTTTTAAAAATGTTTTAAGTTTTACAAGTGGATTGCAAGGAAGATCTCTTCCTGTCTTGCGCAAGTCTGATGGTTACATGACATTCGAAGACTTTTTGTCAAGTGAGTTTGGTTTTTCGAGGTCGTGATCTGAATCTCTCATCAACTATCTTCGCTCTATTCAGCTCCGAGGATGGATTTTCTTGCAGGTTTGATTCCCTGAGCAACGAGTCCAGTGTTTCACGAATCTCAAGTTTGATGCATTACAATAGAACTTTATTTGAATCTCAGCTTGTTTAGAGGTATCTCACTGGTATCACATCTCTCAGAATGACCCCAAAAGAAGTTTTTTGAACCATGTTTTCACATGTCACCATTCAAAAAAACCGAGATGTTTCACGACTGGGACTGATGACTGGACCCTTGGATCCTTGGAAAGCTCCAATGGGCCATCAAATTCTGGGGATTCCCCGCGAATTTTGCGCGTTTTGGAGATAGCATGTAAGCCCTGAACCAAGGTAACTAAATTTTAAAAATGGAAGTGGTTTTCAGACAGCGAATTCGGTGATTATATGCTACGAACTTTGATTACCAGAACCAGAAAGGTTTCACAAGAACAGAAACTGAAATTCTCAATGCCTACGATGAAAGGTCTCACATGGATCAAAAAGGACTCGTTCTTTTCATGTTTTTGTTCCGAATCTTTTTCGCTCCCTTTTTTTTGGTGGCCTGAGTTGGGTGGGTTTCGAATCTTTTTAACTTCAACCGAAGTTTCGCAAGTTTCGCAAGTCTTTGCGGCAAATTTTTCTTCAGGGAATCCCCAAGACGATCTTTTTTTTTTTTTGCAATTTTTTTTGCTCTTCAAGAGCACCGTAGAACCCTCAGGCGCACTGAAATCTCTGCACCACGCTTTGTTTGCGCCGCCCAACAAGCTGGGGATTGAATCATTTCAATCACCACGAAAGAGAGGTTTTTTGAATGATGAACAGTGTGGGTACCATCTTTTGAACATGAACATCTGTTACATCTATCAAGGCGTCTCATCATAACTAAGTTGTCTCGAATATCTAAACCTCTCGTTTGGTGGAAGCACCTTCACCTATATGGTGTAAACAGGTGCTCCACTTTACCTATGAAAATGCAGCTTGAAATTGGTCGCTTGAAAGTATGGTGAAGGCGACAGATAAGGAAAAGATGGACCTCAGTAAGAAAACTTCCCCTTGTCATTGGACGTTGGGGTCTTTGAACATACACGTTCCATGCAGTAGACATGTTTGTTGGACGTTAATTTATTGATATGTATGTATACACCATATGCATATATATACATATATGCATGAGTATACATGGTCAAATTATGTTAATGTCGGGTGATTTCAGCCCATCCAAGGATCTAAAGTTGTTTTTGTTTCCCAACAGGTGTGTTCACACTCCAAGTTCCTGGTCACTGCGCAATGACATGGTACCCCACGCACAAAGGCCTGTTGCTACGGAAGGCAAGTGCAAACGCACTAGTACTTACTACTAGCGAAACGCCCAAAAATTGGAGTGGATGTATCCAGTCCTTAAGCATACAGTTTGAAAGATATTTGTTCATTTTAAAGCTTATTTTGTTTGACATCCTTCTTTTTCCTTCTGGTCGGCCGTTGTCTTGGCACCCGGCGCGGTTTCACCATGGGCCTGGCTGAAAAGTGAAGTGAAGCGAAGCACTTGGGAGGTAGAATCTAGAAACCTGGAAATGGATTCCTTAGTTGTTCTGTATGAATTATCATTGAACTTTAGAACCCGTATTTAGGTTATATGTTATGTTGAATATAGCAGTTTTTTCCCCAAGTGTACCAAGACTTTTGCATCTCAAAAAAGCCTTATGATTCATCAGTAAGTCTTGCTGATCTCAAATTGGAACAGGATGCATTGGACGGGTACCTGGGAGACTTGCAGGGCATTTGTGTGACCTTCCTAGGTCCTGAGAGTGGAAATCGTAGCAGATGCATGGAATGCTTCACTTGGGATATCTTTGATGGAATGCATGGGAAATTGTGTGAAATGATCATTTGGATGGTGGATCAAGTGTCGACTCTGGACTCTTCAACTCTTGCAACTGTGGCACCGACCCTTTGGAGCATCGAAGCAGGTTTGAAGCAATGGCTGAAAATGCAAAACTGAAAACAGGCATAAAAAAGCATACAACTGAAAAGATGACGTATATACTCACAACATGTACATTATGTATATTATATGCACAAATACTCAGTGTATTTATATGATATATATATACATATATATATATATTGCATGCATATATATATATATACTATGTACACATGTTATCTTATTGACATACACTACATTCACAGCACACAGAGTCATCTCGGCCATCTGACCCTGGAGCGAGGTTTCAAGATGTTTTGTGTGTCATTTCTGTTGGGATCTTTTTCGTTTGTTTTCAAATTTCTGTTTGGGATCGAACCGTTCGTTTCAATAGAATCAATCGAATTTCTGTTTGGGATTTCTTGTTTCGAGTCATTTCTGTTAGCGTTGGATTGTTTTGTGAGGGGCCCCTCCTCAACCATGAAACTTCCTCCAGCACAGCGCTTCATTGGATGGTGGAGTACCTCGGCAACATCGTTGTTTCGTGGGGTTAGATTCTAGGCTTCAAACATGACAACGATACCAGCAAATGAGTGAATGTGAAGGGAACAAATTTGGAGATTTGGCGCAGTTCTGTGGAAAACATGTTCCATGTGAAAGTTGCTGTGAGCATGCACATGTATTTAAAAATCAGCGGGAGAAGATTGATTGAAGTCAACTAACTAGGTCTTTTATGGGCTCAACGCTAGGTTGTCAAAAATGCGGGGCCAGCCTAGTTTTCCAATCATCCATTTGTTCTGTCAATGATTCTTAACATGTGACTGGGATATTCTATGCCACTATGCCCTTCCAACCATTTGGCTCCAGACGCTGACAAGCGACCAAAAGAAGGGTGAAAGGTTGATATTCTAAAATAGAGCAAAGCAAGACAGCACAAACTTGCAGGCACCACCCTTTGGAAGTCTTATCAGAGTTTTTGAACCTCCTACTGCCGTGAACGCCGCTGTTTGCGGACACGGCAATTTTGTGACAAGCTTGTTCACAGATCAACCATTTGGTCACGAGTCACGGTCCCTCCTTTGTCAACCTACCGCTGTGGCGTTGACCATGGCGACTGAACAGCGTATGGAAAAGGCACCATTTTTGGGGGATGCTTAAGGTTGGGCATGCTGCTTGCTACGTATTTTCGTATGGATTGGTTTTTACCAGAAGACCTTCAAGCGACTTTGTGGATGGCATTAGATTCAAGAGGGACCATTTCTTTCCCCTGTTTTCCCCACAGGAAGCAAAAGTCTGAACCTGGAAGTTGAATCCATCTTGCAATGTTTCAAGCCGCTTAGCCTTTCCCAGAGAACTGTGTCATCTCTGATACGCCAGGAAAGCTATTCTCCGATTGATGAACTGGCAGAGCCACAAGGAAATTCTCGGGGCTCTCTTCCAATCATCAAAAGGACCGTCCTGGGCATTCTGATGCTATCTGCCCTTTGGTTGACAAGTGATGGTCCAAGTGTTTGAGGTTTGAGGTATATGAGATGTGAGAAAGAAGATGTGAAAGTGTTTCTTTTTCCCATAGAGGTGATTAAAAAAATCAAAGGAAACAGGATACTCTGTCAAAAACGATTTATCCTGAGACCACCACGAGGCAAAACATATTTGGCAGTCATCTATTTGCATAGTCAGAACAACCCGAAGCTTAGAAGGGATGGGCTCCAACTTTCGGAATGCTTAAGCCAGTGGGGTGATAGATCAGATTCAGAAATGGCCATGGCCACTTTCGAAGAACGTATCAGGATATTCTTTTCATCCCACTTATGAGACTAGGGGAGGGTGCTGGAATAGGCCGTTGGGATCAAACCGACTTACTGTAACTCGCAATACAATCATGTCCTACAAAAGATCTTAACAAATTTTGTACGCAAGGACTAATATCAAATTAAAGTTTTTCTTTTCTTTACATATGAGTACAAAGAAATGAAAGAAATCATGATGCAAGGGCATCGAGTCAGTCATTGTGTGTTTTCCATATTAATCTGAAGCCCACTTACCTACCTGTCCACTACCTTCCCGTATCTACGTCAACCCCAAGGCGCTGGCACTTCTTCTCTTGGCGCTGGACGTTGCAGTGCCCGGCCGCGTGTCATCGCGGTTGCGGGGCGTCGTGGCTGAGTGGGCAGGACCCACGACCCCGGATGAGGCGTTACAGTCACTGGAAGCCAACAAAGCTGAAAAGATGTCGCAAGGTTTCAACAAAACTTTCTTGGATTGAGCATTTCAAGGCTGCATTATCAGAGGAATGGTGTTTTTTTGTGGATCTTTTTCAGGTCTCAAGGATAATGTGACCATTTCTTGAGGGGGGTAAAGGGCTGGATTGGTAAGGGGATGTGACCATGGCTCCAAATTGGTCCACTTGCCTTAGCAAGCCCTGCCAGGTCCTACCTAAGAAAAAATGGGCAAAGGCGCGGTTGAATGGGCCCAAACAGTCCTTGAGTAGCGGAAAATCACCACAAGTGACGTCTTAAGGACGTCTTGTAGGTGAGTTTTGAACAGTGGAGAGGACGAGGTTCAGACAAAATGGGATTCCAAGGGACAAAAGTAGAAGGATTTCGAGCTTTTTTGAACTGTGCTTATTCCGCTGTCTTTCTCCTGCTCATCATCATCATCATCATCATCATCATCATCATCATTTTCTTGGCAAAACAGTTACACCATTGTAGTCATGATGAGAACAGTTTCTATATCAAGGAAGAATAATTCTTAAGAATTCCAAGGATTTCTATATAAATAGCATTTTTTCCCTATCCTATGAAACTTCATAAAACTTGTGGCACGAAAAATGAGTGCTGCACTCTATGGTACGAAGTAGGGACCATTCGTTTCACGACCGACCCGCAGGTCTTCAAGGTCACTGATGCGATGAATGATCCATTGACCAAGAGGAGGTATTATCAGTACTCTCACCATCCAGAATTCATTCAAAAGAAGGCGAGGTCGTGGACCCTAAAAGGGTTGGTTGGTTGGTTGGTTGGTTGGTTGGTTGGTTTTGGGGCAAGTGCAAGGTGAGGGTTGAACTTGGAAGAACTTTGGAAGTCCGACATAAAGTAGACGTTTTTGGATGATTTTGGGGTTTCCTTTGGAATCACCACTTGAGGTTTGGAACTCTTAGGATATTGAAATCACATGTGGTATTGGGGTTCCCACTTTGATGGATCTCTTTTTGGTACCTGGCCCTTCCCTAGAAAAGGGGGCATGGTGGGGAAAGGACCGAATCCCCCTTCTACCCACCTGGCAGATAAGTAGATTCAGTGAACTCCGTAACACCACCTGGCAGCTGTCTCCTATTCGTTGCTTTAAAAAGTAGTGTCTTTGAAGGCATTTTGTTACATTGCCTCTGGGAAGCTTGCATCCTCTCACCTTGTGCTCTCAGACACTCATCATGTAACTTTTTCATTATGTTATATATATATATGCTGTCAGTACTATTACCAGTAGTACCGCACAAGGCGGTGGCGGAAGTTTCAAGAATAGGAAACGTATAGGAGAGATTGATTGCTGTGAGTGACGGATGTCAAAGCAAAAACATTGACCAACTGACTAACTAGCTAGCTGACTAATTGACTGATTGACTGCCCGAT
>DF240109.1:84390-138880 GCA_000507305.1 Breviolum minutum Mf 1.05b.01
AGCACCTACCTCCGCACCCGCCGCTTTAACAGGCCTACTTTTGGACTGACCCGACACACGAATCTATGAAAAAACACAGCATTTCGTGACTTCTCTAACATTTGGCGCGGATGTATCTTCTTTCTTCTAACTTTCTGACTATTGCATCTTCTGTCGACTGACTTGACTACTCTACTACTGCTTTTCAACTCTCCATATTGTCGGAAGTTTCTATTTAAACTTCCTTCGATCATTGAGTTTTGTTATCGTTGAGTTTTGCTATCAGTAGCTGGATGTAGCTGATGATCTTTTCTCTACGAGCAAAAGTGTATTCTCAGGATTTTTTTGTGGATGCGTTGGCCCTCTCTGAAAGATTCACTGTGTTGCAGTTGCCTTTAGGATGCCCTTAACTTTCACTCAACCCCGGAACCCCCCAAGTGCTCAACATCTACAGCCGCTGGGATTGATGTGTCTCCTTGTGCCATGTGCCAGGAAATATTTGAGAAACTCGTGAAGTGGCAAGAGAGACATGTATGTCCTCCTCTTTCAATAGGACCTTTGGACTTCTTAAACGAAGAGGGTA
Organism: Breviolum minutum Mf 1.05b.01; assembly: GCA_000507305.1. Classification (NCBI taxonomy): domain Eukaryota; class Dinophyceae; order Suessiales; family Symbiodiniaceae; genus Breviolum; species Breviolum minutum. Next base: position 84,953 of record DF240109.1, read on the forward strand.
GGATGTTTTCTGGGTGCTGGCGATGGTTTTTTGAAGGCCAATAATCTTTGGTCAACTATGATCAAACCATTTTTTTTGAAACGTGGGTTGTTTTGGGGTACGGTTTCCTCTAAACACTCAGTATTCTTCAATGTTTACTTCAAGTGATGGACATTGATGCTTTCAACCCTAGTTGAAACTCAAACTGAAGATAGGCAAGAAAAGTCCGTTAGTCAGAAAAAACCCATGACACGCTTGTCAACAAGCCATTCAAGCTTTGATCGGTCAAGCACAACGGAGAAGAGGAGATGCAAAATCCCCAAGGCAAATCTGGGGGCAGGTTTTTTTCACCAAATTTGGGGTCACGGTCCACTGGAGAAGCCCCGGACCCCGGATTCTCCTGTTTTTTTCGGGGCACAAGGCTTATCACAAGTTACTTTCTTATGCACATAGGATCCATTTGGTGGTGCTTGATTGAAGATAAGGGCACTCGTTTATAAGATACCATGCATCAGTCGCAGCCAGCTTGCTACACATGGTTGCTTCGGAAGACGGGAAACTCTTCAAAGAACTCTGGAACACCTAAATGAAACTAAATGAAGCCATGTTTGTTTAGCTACTAGGCTTTTTGAATTCGCTGCTGCACTGGCAGCATTTGTTTCATTCTCTTTCGAGCTGCACAACCGCTGTCGGTTTGCCGGTTCCTCAACAACGAGGAACGGAGATTTTGGGCGATTCCGATCTTCCAGTGCAACATCAAGTACCTACAGCTGGTGTTTCTTGACATGGGATCCGAGTGAGCTTTGTAAACTAATAAAGTTGAGCTTTATATCCTACAGTCGGGAGAATGACTCTCAGAAGGCTACAAGGAAACTGTTCTTGGAGGTTCTCATTCCCACTGAACCATGAGTGTGGGAGAAAGGCTTTTCGATCCATGAAAGTTCGGCGTTGGAATGGCCCTTTTTGACTGAGGCCGAAATTCTGTTGGGGAAGAGGTTCATATTGTTCATCCTAGGCTCCATGGGATTTGATATGAACAAATAGAATGTAGACAATGTAGACAAACATATGACAACATCAATCAACGACCGGGCCGTTGGTGGTCAAGTTTGGTAGTTGTTTTAATTTCGGCATCTCACTGGGCTTCCAGTCTTTTTACAGAGCTTTTCCCAGGAATATGCAAAAAAACGAACCACTACAGAAAAGCAGTGATTGAAAACACCATCCTCCAGTTCTCCAATGGTTCCAGGTGGTGCAAGGTTGGAAAGGGTTTGAATTTGCCTTTTCGAGCTGAGAAAAAACAACGAGATATAAAAACCAACCGAGGTGGTGGTTTCTTCAAATATTTTTTGAATTTTCACCCCTAGTTATTTGGGGTAGATGAACCCAATTTGACGCATATTATTCCAGATGGGTGGGAAAAAACCACCAACGAGGAACACATTCTTGAAGAATTTAGCATCAAGACCTAAAACATATCTCCGACATTTGTTTTTTTTAAAGGGTATACAAATGGCTTTATCTATCTTTATCTACCATCTACCCATCAATTCTTCCGTGGTCCGGGTCATGATTTGAGATGAAATATCATCAAAATATCTGTCTCTTTTCTTTTGAATGAATTTGTTCATCATTGGTTTCATAGGACCGATTTGCTTTTCTACACTTTGTTGAGATGACGGAATCACAAGTAACCTTTAGATCTCTTCGGTATCGTTTCGTCTATGCAGCAGGCTATACCAAAGATCAGCGGTAATGCCAGTATATCTACATGTCACTCTTGAATGGAATTTACCCAAGGTACATGCCCTGGCTTGAATGCATGATGCTATCGTTAACATACCCAGCATCTCACCAAGGATTGTCAGAGATCGTGCACGCAGACACCTGGTTGTGTAGCATTTACTTGGGTCAGTGTCGAAGGCGATGACCATCAAGCATGTTTCAGGAGACCAGACAAAGGCATTGGAGCATTTGGTTGTTGTTGCTGTTGCTGTTGCTGTTGTTGTTGCTGTTGGTGTTGCTGTTGCTGTTGCTGTTGCTGTTGTTGTTGTTGTTGCTGTTGTTGTTGCTGTTGTTGTTGCTGTTGTTGTTGNNNTGCTGTTGCTGTTGCTGTTGCTGTTGTTGCTGTTGCTGTTGCTGTTGCTGTTGTTGTTGTTGTTGTTGTTGTTGTTGTTGTTGTTGTTGTTGTTGTTGTTGTTGTGGTTGTTGTTGCTACTGTGGCTCTTGCCGTCGTCCCCTTCTCCGCAGTGTTTTTTTTCTCGAAACATTTGCAGTTGATTCAAGGGTTCATGTATGAGCACACCGGAGAGTTGATTCACAGAGCCAGCCTGGTAGGTTGTCCTCCAAAGGGAGCATGACTAGCTGGAGTTTGCAAGTTCCCACATCAATGATCAAAGGCACTAGTCACTAGACTTTTTGGGATATTCTGCAGTAAGCAAAAAAAAACAACCTGCTCCCAGGAAAGAAATCTTGAGTAAGGGAACAAATTGGCAGTTTAGTAAGGGTGAAAGTGGCCGTAAACTGCTGGAATTTGGAGTTGAAATAATATAGTTCATCACCACAAAAAATGGCGAACTGGTTTTCCTTTGAAGATGAGTTTAGTGAATTCAGTTACATAAAAAGTGAGATGCCAAACACCTAGAATATTGAACTTCTGCCAGTTTCGTTGTAGTCAGAAATAGTTGCAGAGAATCTTCGAATCATCACTACGTGGTATAGTTACTTTAATGATTTACAAGGGGAATTTTTGGAAGGAACATTTTCACGGACAACTTGGACAACCACTGAGTCAACCTGACTCAGGAGGATCTCGGAAGGACGTTTTTGGTCAGCAGAGCCACGACCCAAGGACGGTCATGGAAGGTTAGTTTTCAACTTTTGTCAAGCTTTCACAAGGGGTTGTTAAACTACACTATTTTTGGGGGATCAAACACTGCAAATGTAAGGTAATTTTGATGGATTTTCCCGATAATACTGCCTTGTTTGAGTTGGCAATATAATGCCCCCAAAAATATCACACAACAAAAACGACAGTGAGTTGAAATTCACTTCAAATGGTTCTACATGAACATCATGTTGTTTTAAACCACTTTAAGTCCAAGTTTCAAATATTTCTTTTTCAACCTCAAAGATCCAACTTTGACCACATCAGGTCTTGCCTAAAAAACAACACGCCTTGATGCAGGAGGGATTGGTGAGTGGTTTGCCTTGCTCACGGGAAGCTCATGAAGTTGAGGAATGGCCCAAGAAGGTGTGGCAGTGACTTTCAGATGACTGAAAACATGGGTGACTTTCAAAGGGTGCAGGTAACGTTTTTGGATGAATTGCTTGAGGTTGTTCTGTGTTAGTTTGTAGTTTGTAGATCTTTATGTAATTTGTATGTAATGTAACGATATGTAACGTATATACAAAACTACATGTAGATTGTATTTACATTTATACATTATACATGAAACCAGATCCTTTCAAATTATATTTTACCACGGTTGGACCCCCGTCCTTCCTTGTCGCAGTGCCACAAAATCAATTGACTAGGCTGTCACAGGGAAGGGGTTGGACTCCGTATTCAAAAAAACCTATACAGACACTTCATCGAAGTCCCCAAAAATGTACTGTATATTGTTTACTAGAGGTGTGATAAATTGCCTGTTGCTTGATGATCGAGGCGGTTTTATGTATTTTATTGGTCATCCGAGACATTAACAGATCATCTAACAAGTTTGTTTGACCTCCTTTGGCTTAAATGTTTCCACCAGGGGAAGCTCATGCTACAATGTTAGTTGATGGGGTTTATATGGTTTCGCACGTGCTCACTTCCATGTTGAACTGACGGGTGAGTCTGTATGATTTCAAAGCAGCTTCAGCACATCTCTCCCCAGATGATGCAACAAATCAAACAACATTTTAAGATAAGTTTCCCAGATGAGTCTATCCAATATATGACTATGACTATAATGAAAAAGATTCAACTAAAGAGTACTTCAACTTCACTGTCTCAGAACGGCAAGTTTTGCAGACAGAACCTTCTATGGTATCAAGGAAATTACAAACTTGAGCCCTAAACTTGAACAACAAAAACAAAACAAACAACCTCAAGGTCCAAGTGGGCTGGGACCCAGGCCGGCACAACTCATCATCCCATCAACCCATCAACCCCTGACAAGGAGAAGGACTATTTCCGCTTGCCGAAAGCTCCAGACAATCCTCCAAAGCGCCCGGTTGGTGGGACCCGCTTGCTGTGCATCGCAGTTTGTATGCCCTTTACCAAGGAGCACTGGGGGTGGTTCCAGGGGTGAGACACGAATGATGCCTGCAGGGTTTAGGGCCGGCCCTACAAAATAGACTAAATAGACAGTTCGCACCCATGACAGTAAGCCATGACACCTGAACAACAGCTTTCGACTTTCAATGCTTCAGGAGCAAGAGCTCTTAATCATGCAGCTTCTCAAGCTGCAATGTAATGGAGATTCATCTGGACTTGGATCTTGGAGGGTTGGAATGTGATTGGAAGGTGATGTTGCGAAGTTTGGAAATAGTATATACAGTATAAGGTTAATTAAATCAGGCTCCTTGAACTTGCGAATCTTAAAACATCAAGACTATCATAGGATGGCCTACAGATGTTATTATGGAGACTTTTCAATATGACTTCCAATTTGCATCCATTGTCCACCTTCCCAGATGTGCATACGTATATCTATTTATATATACATATATACAAGGTTCCAATTGCCATTGTGAACAGTTGGATGCTGTACAATCTACATCAAACAGAATCATTCCTTACTGCTGATTTTGTCAAAATCCTACACCAACAGAAGCACTACTGCTAAAAATCCTCTCAAATAAGCTGCAACAACATGGATGAATGGCTATCCCAACAATATGCGAAAGTATCTGGATTTCTTTTTCCCCCACCTTTCTTGAAAAAAAACACTCCCAAAAGGTGTAGACTTCATGACTTCATGTGTTGGTGATTCTCTTGTGCATTTTCAAGGTATCGCTATGGGATTGGTATCTTTGCTTGTGACACCAACGCGATTTATTCCTCCCAAGCAATGGAACTCGCTCCGGGAGTACTCACGAGACGGGTGAGTAGTAACTCGGTGAACGTTGCGTTGGGTGTTTCGAGATCGGGGCCCGGTGGGGGCCCCTTGTTGATGGAAACAACACGAGTTCCAAGCACGCACAAAAAAGGCCTTCTTCCAATGTGAGGAATTCTGGAACTCATTGGACATTTTTCAGGAAAGGTGACAGAGCAAAGAGAAAATTGTCTGTGAGAAAATTGGAAGGTTTGTTTTTCATTTTTTTTCAGAAGGGATGATTCCAGGATCCAGTCTTCACGTCCATGGATTTTGTTTTTTTTTTAGATGTTTGGTTCATGGTCATGTACCGGTGATTCCAAGTTTTACCCAGAACTTTCCACCGGGGAAACCCCATCCCATCCTGCCTGCTGAAATGCCACGTGGCACAGGCACCTTAATGGGCGAGCTGGGTGGTTCTTATATGACAGTTACCGTGGCCAGAAAGGTTTGGAGGGTGGCAGTTGTGACCTATCAAGCCACCAAAACGGGAGCCCTGTTTTTGTTTTTTTGGTTGGATAAAAACACATATGAATTTCTAGGTGTAGGGGTCACTTTGAGAATGTTGATGTGAAAACTTGTGCTATTAGGTGCTTTTGTTGTTCCACATATTTTTTTCAATGGTAAAGATGTCACGAGTGATTTCTTTTTGTGGGGCACTCTCCATCTAGGCGCATCGTCTTTTGAGAAGATCTGATTCGACTGAACATATGCTGTGACATCTACAAAAACCAAGACGCGATTCAAACTTATGAGTGGGAGGGGGTCAATTGGTCAACCAAGAAAGCAGGGTTGTTTGGTTTCTAGTCAAACAAGTATCCCAAGAACCGACGTTGGAGAAAAATAATCAGAGAGCATCGGAAACACAAGGTATACAAATATCTCTAGTCACATCTTAGGTACACTGAGCATACCTGATGCAGTTGACGAGCATATGTCATGGATAATTGAGTATGAGTGGGACCAAAACCATCGACTTACGGGGTATGTTTGTCAGGGCGCTTCATATTATTTATAGTATGTCTAGAGACTGATTCTGACATGAACATGCGCTGCACTCATTTTCGTATACATGTGGCTCCCGCCCGCATAGTATGGTCACCCCCACACACACACAGTTGTACAGTAGTACCAAAAGTACTAGTACTACTACTTGTAGAACTCCTAGTAGAACTCCTAGTACTACTAGTACGACGGACTGCTAGTACTGGTACTATTAGTATAGTACTACTTGCACGACTTGCACTACTTGTACTACTTGTACTACTTGTATTGCTTGTACTCCTGCTGCTACTTCTACTACTACTACTACTACTCCTGCTGCTGCTGCTGCTGCTTCTACTACTACTACTACTACTACTACTACTACTACTACTACTACTGCTACTCCTACTACTGCTACTGCTGCTGCTGCTGCTGCTGCTGCTGTTGCTACTGCTGCTACTGGTACTGGTACTGCTACTGCTACTGCTGCTGCTGCTGCTAATGCTGTTACTACTACTACTACTACTACTACTACTACTACTACTACCACCACCAGCACTGGCACTAGCACTAGCACTAGCACTACCACTAGCACTAGCACTACCACTACCACTACTTCTGCTACTACTACTGCTGCTGCTGCTGCTACTGCTACTGCTGCTACTGCTACTGCTACTGCCACTACGACTACGAGTACAACTTCTCTCTATATCCATATGTACTAGTAGTACTGCAATTACTGCACAGTCAGTGTGGAGGGTATCACCACGGCGGGTGGAACCATAGAATGTGGACCAGCATTCTCAACAGGCAGAAAGCCATCCCAAAAGGAAGCCACTCGCCAATCCTCTGGTCTTCCAACTCGTTTGATTCAGGGGTCAACTGCTAGTTTGAGGGAGAGTAGTTTACTTTGGGGTTTATCCTGGAATCGTGATCGATTGCTAAACGAGACCATTCCTCCCCAATAAACAGGCAAGGGTGTTTCTAAATCCTAGGTTGATTTTGCTTCGAAAAACTTCCAAGCATTCTCACCAAAGATGAGTTATATATCCTCTGACCAATTGAATGCGTGATTTTCATAGGGATTATTGCGTGGCTTTGATCTAAATCCACGGTGAATCTACCGTATTCACCCCTTGAAACTAACCAAAACGCCTGTCAAAATAGGACATCGCAAAAACATAAATTTCATCTTCCAACCATCAATTTTCAGGGGCTTTTGCTGCTAGCGTCAAAGAGGGTAATTATTATCATTATTACCCTCCCTGAAACTAACTGCGCGCACCTTAAACATGACGGCTGGAATACGATGGTTTCCTTTTGTGGCAAAAGGCCTCCTTTCTGGTGCGATTTGGCTGTTAGTTTCAGGTTTCATGTATTTCAACCTAAATTTTACAAACAAACCCGAAGATTGCCACATTAACTCTCGAACCTTTAAAAATTCCACCCAAATGGAAAATCCATCAAACACATCCACCCTCCCATTTTTCCAGGGCGGGTTTTCCAATAGATGTCATTTTTCCGGGTGAAACATGGATATCGTCCTTGGAGTCCGATGATTGTCCTCGAGGTTCTAAACCTCGGGGCCTTCATGATGGTTTGGAAGCAGGCTGTTTGTGACTGGTGAAGCAAGGCAGCTTTTGGTAGGAACATGGACTAAAGAAATGGAGAAACTTAACGTAGAATTTACATGAATTTACAACTTGTGGCCTTAGGCAAGTCATAATTTTGTTCTTTTTGTTTTGAGAAGGTTTGTGGTTCAGCTGGATGTTGTCATTTCGCCCATGTTTTCTTCCGATTCATCACGATCCTGCACATCTTCCATTAAATCCAAGCAGAATGCAACGCATACAGCATGCACCATGGGTGGTTTGAACTTTGAACCACCCCTTCTTTTTCACCCTTCCAAATAATGGCTTTTGTTCATTCGTCTTTTTTTAAATTGTAGCGACCACATGGCACAACCTCCCTCCGCAACAGTCTCGCATGGTGGAACCCTCAAATTCATCCAACCATTTCAAGAATAAGGTGCCCTATGATTTTTCTTTCCACAAAATCTATGTCTACTACGAGTAGTTTGAAACACTTTTTGATGGTCATCCATCCCTTAAAGAAAAGCAGCAGATGATTGATGATCCAATCTTGACCACTTCCGACAGGTGCTGCGTGATGGTGAGTATCTACATCATGATTGGATTTTAAAGGCCCGAAGATCCGGGAAAAGATCTGGCAGCAGTGTGGCATTTAATTCCTAGCTTCAAAGATGAATCTCAACAAGGAGATGATTGTTCTATGACTGCAATATATTGGGCTTGAAGTACAGAATTGCACAATAACACCAGGAAACCATGTGGATGCACAAGAAGATGTCATTTTTTCATTCGCAAGCAGATGACAAAAAAACGATTGACATAGTGGACATAGGCACAAGAGTTGGTGGATGCAAATGGAATAATAAGCTGAGAGCTGATAGAAGGATGATATGTCGTGCCTTCTGATAAAAACCGGTGTGGCTCAAATTTCCAAATTGCTTACTAAGGTACATTGTTCACATCCGTAAATCCGCACATTGTTTTGTTTGAAAAAAAGGTCCTCCAATCACCGGCCCAATAACCCCCATAAGGGAATCCCCAACGAAATCGTGCAGAAAGCAACTTCCACCAGGCAGATCCGGATACCGTTCTGCTGGTCAATCGCCTACGGCCCATCCTGGAGTCTTATGGATCACAGATGGGAAGGCGCCACTGAGTTGAAAACAGCCCTTTTTTAAAGGGGGTTTTATTCGCACCAAAACCCTGCTGAAGGGAGCTGTTGGAAGGTGTGGACATGTTTTTTGGTTGATACATAAGAAATTATATATAAGATTGTCTTTATGACCTGTGAACTAATAGTAATCCCAGTTTGGAAGCTAGGATTTCATAAAATCGGATTCAGCCTTGGCCTTGATGGTGTGCGAATGTGTGTCATCCAAAGTAGCCATTGTGGTGGTTGAAGTTGGAAGTATCTTGAGCACCAAGCGGGTCAGGTAAAGGTTGGAGGCTTTGAACTTTTTTGCGAAAGGAAACTGGCCATGGAAAAGCCTTCAAATTATATACCTTCAGGTCAAAATCGATGGTTTGCCGATACCAAATGGCTGGTTTTAAAGGGTCCTAAATTCAACCAATATGTAGGGACTAGGGACTCTGCTGCGTTGCATGTACTTTTCAACTACTGCAACAGTGGCAACAAACTGACAGGAGCGGCATCTATTTGAACAATTGCAAAGATGGTTTGCATGGACCACTGGAGGTGCGGTGATGTGGTGATGATGGTGATGCTTTTTGTTGGGTCATGAAGAGGGTCTCAGCTGGAGGACTTTTTCGGTCCATACTGCCATATCTTCTTGTGTAAAGAAGTAGGGTTTTTCAGCTGCGTCTAAAAAACAGCCGACATCCTCCCAGGTCGCCACATCCTTTAAAAAACAATATAATACAATATCAATCATCTCCTATATATTCCAAGCTTCAAACCTGTTTTTTGTCCCAACTAAAAGGGATTTGCCTTTTAACAGACAGGTCTTTTCACGTGGGGCTGTGATGAGCTTAGCGAACAGCTCGGAGACCTGTGCTGAAAAATTGGATGGTGGCACTCAATGCACCAAGGCATCGGGGAGTTTTTTCTGCTTGGCGAATCGAGGGTTTTTTTGAAATTGAAGATGGGATGGTTGAAACCCTGTTGAAATATATATATATATATGTATAGCGCACTTTTTTTTTGATTTTGTCTTTTGCATTTTTTTTTTAAACGCATTGACAAAACATGGATTGTTATGGCCTTCATTTCGAAGTTGGACAGGATGATAGGGTGTATTCCCCATATTTTTCCCTTTGTTGGAGGGTAAAACCTTTGCGATCGTGCAGGATTGCGACAAGTTCTGGGATCTGAACTATAAGGAACAGTGCAATGGGCCCTGCACTCTCTGGTGGGGCGAGGACTTGGATGTAAGTTGTGTCATGGGTTGGGTGGATGGGTTGGGGTTTGCTGAAGATGTAACCATTTTGTCCATCCGATGTGCCCATTTTGGGTGTTGAAATCTTGAAAAAAAATCGCAGGATATTTGGTCAGACCAATGCCTTTTCCAGTTCACGGATGTTGCTTGGTTGAAGATGTTTTTGAAAGGTGGATGGGGCGAAGAGATTGGTCAGTCATTCCTTGTTTGTGGATCAAATGGTCATTTCACCCCCAGCTGCGTTGGGGATGGGGTTCTATGAATGCGATGCTTTTTTTTTAAAGTGTTGTTTTCCCGCCAAACGAATGACAACCAACAGTCATAGAGAAATTTCTCGAGTGGACGGTTTCCAGCTCATGAAAGGAATTAGACTTTAAAGAGAAAGAAGAAAGAATATGAATTCAGACTTCATCTGGGTGGTGGTTTCAAAAATTCTTTATTTTCACCCCGATCCTTGGGGAAATGATCCAATTTGACTAATATTTTTCAAATGGGTTGAAACCACCAACTAGCATAGGGAAGCTGAAACTATAGGGGTACTGGCCAATATCAAGTGCAACATCGATGAGAGTAAGTTACTTGGCAGACTCTTGGGAATTGATGTATGATGACTCATGACCTCTGTTGAACAACGTCGCAAATTTTGGAAATGGTAGCTTATTCACAGGGTTCATTGCTCAATCCGGAGTCCTCCTGAGCTGCACACAACCCGAATCATATTAGGGAAATGGTTGGGTGGGGCCCCAACCCTGGACCTGCAGCTGCGATTCCACATGACCCGTGGTGAGGCCAAACGAGTCTTTGAACCTCGCTTGTTGTTGGAAGCCCATTGCGATCCCAAATCAGGCACGGGGGGAATTTGTGAAAGAATAGTAGTCTTTTTTTTGAAGGTTTTGTTTCTTTGTGTTTTTACATACTCAAACATTTGTCTTTTAGATTTTGGTTGGGTGTAGGTTAGCTTGTTTTTTTCAGGTGAATGCTGCAGGCTGCTTCTTTCACAACTTTCTTGTGGGCTGGGTGGGGACATTCCGTTCAGCCGCGGGCGGGTTTTACGCCCTCTTTGTCCATTTCGCCCTCAGGCTAAATCTGAAGTGAATCGTTGTTGTTAGGTTTTTCATTGGGCTACGGTTATTTCGTGATGTGCATTACAGATGGGCATTTTAAGTCCAGTTGTTTCCAGTTGTTTCATTATGGTTTCATGAAAGAAGCACTTGGGAAAATCATGGAAAATTGAAGAGTTGCTTGCGTGACTCTTCTTCAGGGAGGGATTCCGACCATTCTTTATGTGACAAACAGTTAAGGAATGCTAAGGATGGGTATTTGCTGATGCCGGTGCCAGGTGGACAAACATCCCACCCCCTTCCCCAAATCCCCAAATCCCCAAAATCCACCTCCGGTTTGGCAAAGGCTGGAGAAATTGTGATGATGCCAACGTTGTGGCTTTTCATCCCTTCAAAATTCCAGAGGTGCACGGGTTGATGGGGAGAATTGGAAGCTGTTTCGCTTTTGAGAATTGTAATTAATTGTATGTAGATGTTATGACTACATGTTCAATGGAAACATGCTTGTATGTTTTGTTGATGTAAAGAGCTTGTGTTTCAGGTCAAGGCGGGGGTAATAGTGAACTGTTGCAATTTGTCCAGACGCTGGAAATACTCCATGACCAATTTCCAGCATTGTAGTTGGGCAATTCTCTGCTTCAGTGAGTCTGGTGGTTATGCTTGACTATCCTTGGAAAGCCCTTATGTGTTGCCTTCCTCGAAAAGTGAATATTACCCAGTGATAAAGTTTGATAAGCCTAAAGAAGCAGATAAACCACCCATGTAAAGCAACAGCTAACTATTGGTTGACCCTAAACATCCAAAAAAAGAAGTTTTGCTGGCGAATGTTGAGCTTAGTGGGGATCGAACAGTGGACAACAAAAAAGAAAAAACCGAATCACTGCCTAACGGTTTGATGTGGTATAACCTCCAACACTTGTGCAGCTTGTTATTGTACCTCTAAGCATGAGCCCGTAGTGAGGGTTTGTTGTTGCAGGAATATCGCACCTGTCTGGAACGTGCATCTGGACTCGAAGTGGAAGCCAAATGAGTGCAGCAAAAAACACGCCGGGTCGTCGTTGCATCAGATTTGGCAACGCCTTGAAAGGCTGAAGCTTCAATGTCAATAGATATGGATAGATTGTCATCCGACGTTAAAAGACTTGATGATTCAGAGCTACTGTAGATTTTGGGTTGATTCTGACCTGTTTCACAGTGCCACGATAGAATTTTAACTTGCAGTGTTCGAAGAAAAAAACAGCCTAGGAATGTACAACTTTATGAATATAGAATGTAATAGCAGAATATATATATATACATATAATATATATACACATATAGGCAAATCATAGCGACCTCACACGACCTCACCCCAAATGGTGGTTTAGTAAGGGAATTGGCCCAAAATCCCTTGGAATCCAGGTTTAGGAATTATAGTACTTTGGCTAGATATATGTAATATGCATGCGTACACAATCATTCACATACTGCTATTCACCAAGATCTGATCTTTTTTGACCAGCATCATAGGATCGATGTGGAACATGTGTTGAACACTAAATCTGCAGCTTGGAAGAAACACGGTTCATAGGTCCCAAAATACGAGTCTGGCACAAATGTATACAAAGACTTTACAGTATTGATTGTGTGGGCATATATATATATATATACATGTATATATATATATGTTTGTTTTTTTTGAATATCATGGTTTTGCATGATTTGCTTTTGTTTAGTATACATTACAATATGTTCATATTAGTGCAAATAGTACTGTAGATGTATAGAGTACTTTCCTTGTACAGAAATTGCTTGGATTGTAGAGAGGGAATATTGCCAAACTTGACATAACTAGGACCATTTGTGCTACAATGCCATGCAACAAACAGACTTGTTGACGGTTTGCTGATGGCATTTTTTGAAGCCAGTGTGGGAAATCCTGGCTGATAACGGCAATTTCTTCCATATCTTGAATGGCTATGCTCCCATGTTTGCCAAATCATTCCTTTTTTGATTTCTACTTAGACTTACATGCGACAGAATACATAAATACTAAATTCCAAATATGTATGTGTATATGCATGTCTAAATATATAAATACACATATATACACGCATACATCAATAATATATATATATATATGTATATATATATACACATTATCAACATATATTTACACATATGGATACATATCTCCCATGTATACATATATTGATTGCCTTCGACTTTGCCGTTGGAACCGACTTTTAATACGTTCAAACAGGTGTTTTTCACTACTCCAGTTCCAACTTACAAGTCCATCCGGCTTCGACCTCGCGAAGTCCATGTCGTGTAACTAGCTGGACCGTAGTTTTCTGCCGAATTTTTCGAGGTTTTGGGATGGTTCTAAGCTAATTTTGGAACGTTGAGTATTTGTGATTTCCAAGTCCTTTTGTGGGGGATGTTGGACTTAGACAGAAAGGGCTTTCAACATGCGTTTCGATGCTGCAAAACTCTTCATTCGAAAAATGTGGCGAATCTATCGTCAAAGTTGGACGCTTTCAACAAAAACCTCGAGCAGTTTGGCAAAAGTCTAATCAGAAGGACTGGACCTCCATTGCTGAGCCGAGTTCTTTAGATTTGTATTGGACAAAATGGATAGAATGTTGCAGATACTGTGGATGGTTCAAAATCCGGCGATCCTACTGCAGTGGTTGAAATCTGTTGAATACATGCCCTCACGTCTCCTTTTTTTTTGGAGGTCCAGGCCCAAAATAGCTGGATATTGATCTTGCTGGGCAACCTTTGTAGACCTTTGAATTTTTTCTATATTTTTTAATATTCCAAAGGCTTATGATGAATTTGAATCCATCTTTGTTTTCTTCAGAAGTCGATGAAGGACCGCCAAAAGTTGCTCTTGATTCCGGTCTGACAGCTATATTTCAGCATCTCTTACACCGGATGGGCTCGGTGTCGAGTTGACCGGCAGAGAGAACAGAAGACTAATCAATTCCAAACATGTGTATAAAACATGCCGGGCTGAGACTTTCCTTCTGTATATGTTCGGTTTCTTCAGATGTTTGTTCCTTTAGGCATTCATTTTTTGCAGAAAGGTGTACTGTAGCTTTCAGGTATCAAAAACTCTCGCGAAGTTCGGCTCTGATGATTGATCCCAGGCAATTGAAAAAGTCTGCAAACTCGCCAAATTGTTGAAACAAACGCATCTTCAAACTCTGATTTTTTGTTGTGCTGTTGAGCCGGTGAACATCGATGATCGGGTGCCGAAATGGTGAACAAAAAACAGGCGTTGCCCGGACTCTTATCGTTCTTATGTCTGATGTTTGGAAAACTTCTACAGCATGGGTTGGTAGAATTTTCCACCTTTTTTTATCGAGCTTGCAGTGAAGAAAAAAAATCCGCTTCGGCGGTCTCTGAAAGGAGGGGTGGCAACATAGCTGGAGGAAATGGCCACATTTTAAACATCGTGGCACTCATTGCCTCGACGCAAAAGCGACGAGAAGAGGCAACAAAGCAGCCAAATGAAAAAGGCACAGCGGAGTTCGCGGAGTTATTGATTCGGGGTGAATGTTGGAATGTTTTTTTTGTGGGAATTCGGGGATAAAAAACATGCCATTTTTTTGGGTGAAGAAATTGTTGTAGTTCAAATTAAGAAAACGGTTAAGGCACCGATAAGATGAACGCTGCGATGGTTGCCATACTTGTTGGAATGTAGAGTTCTCACCACTTGTTCCCTTTTCACGATGGGGTCTTGTGAGGGGCCTTTGTTGTCAAAAAACATAGAAAAACAACAATTATACCAGAAATCCAACTAAAAATGCTGCAGATTGCGGACCATCTTCAAGCGGGAAACAACATTAGATAACTCTATGACTCCATGACTCAATTGTCGCTAGGTTTCGTTTAAAAAGATAGCGTGCTATAGCTTCATATTCAGGGTTCAGCAATGAGAACAGTTTGATGGCCAAAATCCGGCGAGAAAACCCAGTTGAGCTTGGTTGGTAGTTTTTTTTCTTTTTTTTCTGGGACTCTTGAAGTTGCGACTTACCCGAGGTGGCAGCCATTGGCAAAATGCGACCAAAACATCGCACCATCCTTTTTGATGAAAAAACAACTGGGAGCGGAGTTGGAAGAATGAACTCGTTGTATATAATAGTATATTGCTAGATTCTAATATGCATAGGATATGCATGGTGTAGATGCATATGCATTGGTAAGGTAAATCTAATTGGTTTGTTTGTTGCTTGATTTGTTAGCTAGGTGGTTGGTGGATCAGGTAATTAGTTACTTTGTTAATTTAATGATTCAACCTATGAACAGTTTGAGTAGCTGCATATGCATGGAACAAGGACGCCATGAGATGAAGTTTCCTGACTGCAGGTTCACCTTAGATTGGCGATTTTTTTGGGAGTTCCTGTGTTCAAAGGACTTCAATTCACAGAAATTCCCACTTAAATCAATCAGTATCACAGGTGTTTAGCCCTTCACAAGTGGATAGTGAAAGATGGAACACAAATTCGCAAACCTTTTCCACTCAATCTAAATGGGATGATTTGGAGGGATTCTTTTTATTGCAGCGTTTCATGCCAGGGCGAATGGCGTCACAGCAGCTTACCTGACCTTTAGCCTCTTAAAGCTGCACCATATACCTGGAAGCTGTGAACGTCGTCTATTTTTGGGGGTTGCACCCTCCAAAACAAGGCCCGTTTCAAGCAAAACAAGGGTTCTTTGCGTTCCAGGTTTGCTGAGATTAGTGTCACACCTGCCTTTTCTTTGTTAACTTTTTGGCTCCAGCACATCAACGAAAAGTTGCATCATTCTGTCCAAGCTGCGGTGGGATCCGTCGTAATATTGCAATGTCCATCTCTTTAAGGATGACGAATCTCTAAGCGAGTCGAATTCAATCAAAGGCACTTTAAAATCCTTTAAGTCTGTTGAACCTACAGCGTATTCCTCTTGAGAGAATCTGCATGTTCAAAATTTCAACTATGTATAAATTTTGGACAAACATTCCGGCCCAACCCTCCATTTATCCGGCCCAAAAGTGGTGTTTCTTTACTTCAACAAAAAGATGCAAAACGTCACAAATTGGGAAGCTTCGTTCAGAAAATATCCATCGAAAAAAAAATCCCATGGCTGAGAGAGAGCCTGGCTCTCCACCTTTACCACATGGGGAGCCACCAGGTACTCCAAATCTTTGGGATTTTTGTTGCATTTTTTTCCAATGGGTTCATTGAAGTGGTTTGTCAAAGATTTTTATTTTCACCTCGAAAATTGGGGGAAATGATCTAATTTGACGAGCATATTTTTTGAACTGGGTTGAAACCACCAGAAATTGAAGTGGTTACCCTCCCGAAGTTTAACTGGTTTGCCCCTGAAAAGTGACCAAAACCCAATAGGAAAGGATCGTCTTCCAAGCACAACCACCGTTTTTCAGAGGCGAGCTGTTAAACTTCAGGGGTACGGTATAGAACATCCACCCTGATTTCGGAAAAATTCTCCAAACATGGGGGGCAAGCTCGGGAAGCTGTTCGAAGATGTTTTTTGTCTTAAAAAAAAAAGCAAGTAAAAGGAATCTGGTTGATTTGTTGTTTGGTTGGACGATTTTTTTTAAAAAGGATTCCATGTTAAGCTATTTTTTTAAAGGGCAGGTGTATCATCAATGATTGTTGAATTTTGGATGTCTATATCATGTACTTGGACCTAGGCGGCTTAGGGTTTGGTCCCTGGGTCTTTCTCAACTCTGAAGAGTGGAGAGATCAGATGGAAGGAATGGATGATGACAAGTCGTGGTAGTGACATCAAAAGGTGTCATATGTTTTTTTTTGTTAACTACCACTTGACACCTTTTGTTAACTACCACTTGTCATAAGTTTTTGTCATTTTCAAAACCTTCCAAAATGATGTTTTTCGTTGATCACAGTTGTCAGTTGAATTAGTTGTGCACTGGATTGGAACCAACAGACCCAGATAATCAAACAAAAAGTTGATTTTTGGAAGGTGTAGATTTTTTGGCCAGTCAGCCTACCCCCCCAGAAATAAGGGTTTTTCATAAGGCCTTATTAAGGGAAACAGGGTTAATACGCTGGTCATGGAGTTTTTTTTAAGGGTTGGAGGTTGATCCCTAGCATTTCAAACTTTATTTGAGCAATGAAAATAGGTCACCTGGTTGTTTAGGGTTTATATAGGGGATTATACTACCCAACTATATAGGGATGTTAATAAACCATCATACGGAACATCTTGCAGGAATCTGTTCAACAATTTCAAACAAATCATTTTTGATAAGATGAATGGATGAATAAAAGGATGGATGGATAGAACAAATCAAAAACGGGGCAATAAAGACTAGGTAGCCCATTTCTTGAAGTTCTGTACCTCAAGATGGATGGCGAAATCTTGAATCCCTGACATTCCTTCTTTCAGATACGTCAATTTGGAGGTTTACCTAAAACTGTAATCACAATCTACCAACATCGTTAGACTTTCGACTTGAAAGTCATCAGTCAGGATTTTTTTTGAAGATTGGCTTAGTGGAATTGTGGTTACAGATAAATGGAATGGTATTGCCTTGGGATTTCAACCCACAAGCCTCTAATTCTGGTAACTTGCCTTGGAAATTTCGGGAGGCTTTCTGGGAAAGGTGAAAGAAATGTTCAATGATGAAAAACCAATGTTCAAACAACTTATTCAATAACTCACTTTCTATTTGGAAATCGACCTTTTCTAAAATGGTGAATAAAACTAATCATTTTGACCAACCATCAGTCTTTGTGGCAGGTATCAAAAATGCCAGTTTTTGGGACTTGCACAAGCAGCTGGGTCAATGCTATCAGGCCAAAGGAGATTCTTTTAAAAAAGTGCTTCAAAGATGGACAGATGAACATGGTATCTTTCAGTGGAATGGTGATGTTCTTGAAAGTTTTCTAACATTCAAAAGGTGTTTTCGCTTTAAAAGAGATTTTTGAGGGGGTTTGCATAATTGTTCAGAAAAGAATCATTGGAACGCATCCTTCAAAACATCTTCCTGTTGGACATTTGCAAGTTCTGATGTGAGAGAAAAAACAGCTCCACATGACATGTTATTGAGCACAACAGAGCACAACAGAGCATGAGAAGCACAATGTATCAAATGTGTATAGACATATGACTAGGTGGTGGTTTCAAATATGTTTTATTTTCATCCCTACCTGGGGAGATGATCCAACTTGACGGGCATATTTTTCAGATGGGTTGAAAACACCAAGTAAATGACATTACAGCATGGTATACTCTCCGTCTTCGATAGGTGTCAATCCTTTGAACCTATCGTTGAACCAATCCCCCCTTTTTACCTCGCCCCCCGCGCGGTTTCCATCGGAGAAAAAATGGCCATCCATGGCCCTGGCCGTTCAACGTAGGCATTGCACTTGGAAAATTGTTCGCTGAAACGACACACCTGTGATTTGGATGTTTTAGAAGAGGCCCATTGGGCTTTTTTTGGGTCACATTTTGGGATGAGGATGGAACACTTGGTGGTGATTGGTGATTTCTTCACATTTTTTAACATTGAAAGTTGCAGACCTTTGATTTTGTGTGATTGATATATGATGAAGTCAATCATGATAGGAATCACCCCAAAAGGTGTTTTAGTGTAGCAGTGGGAATCCTCACAACTTGACGTGAAATGACAAGCCACCATCCTACATGTTCATCATTTCAGAGGTGTTTCGTGAATTTGCAAGACCCCCCACCAGAAATGCTTCAGCCTCCTTGCTGAAGTACTAGACTGGCACCAAAAGCGTATCGCGAGTATAGTCCAAAGAATCTGAGAATCACCACTGAACCCTGGTTAATGCTTCTGAGTAGGATTTTGAGATTTGCTTTCACCTTTGCAAAAAAGATTGCCATAGGGCCATATTGAAGTAGAGGTCATGTGTCCTCGAAAGATTTCTCCGACTTCTCCTAGCAATGACTTCAAGTTCTCCACTGAGCCATGTGAAACCAATGGTATGCGTCAATTGGTTTAGAGTCACATAGTATCCGCATGAATAGGGTACTCACCCTTTGAGATGGTTCAAATCGCCACGAACCATCCATTGTTGGACAACCAGTCGATACCGTAATGGTAAATGTATATAAATGGCCGTGATTATTGTCGTCATCTTGAACCGATCCCAACTGCGCTACCTGAGATGTATGAAAACCTTATAAATTATAAATCACATAAAATCATAGGGAAATCACAGGGTCAACTATTCGCCATCAACTCGTTACCCTCGATTTTCTCTCGGGTTTCCGCAGGAACCTGATATGCCCCTGAAGGAGGCAGGGCATTGTGGACGGGTCAGCCTTTGATACATCCGCCCGGTGGGGTATGCTAAAATTTTAGTAGGAAACTACAAGATGGGCCCCTACTGGTTATAAATGAAGCTATAATCCCTATAGATAGCCTTGTAAATGGGTAACTGGGATTATAACCATGCTTATAGCTGGTAAGGGACCTTCTTGTAAGAAACTCTTTATTTTTCAGGTATGCTTACATCCAGATGTCCCAGATGTTTCTTGAGGGCTTTGCATGAATTTCCAGCTTTTTTCCAATCATTCCCTTCTCAAATGAACCCCTCCCAGTCCACAAGACAAATCGGTCAGGATGACTTTGTTGGAGGCAAGCTGGACGCAGACCTTTGGAAAGATTCTGATATTTTCATATATATTTTTTTTGTGGAAAAGTTCGGGAGTTCCATTGCTATGTTAGATTTACTGCAGGTCAGGAAGGGTGACTTGATCTTGGGAAACTGCAAGATCACTGTTGAGTTGTCAACATGGTGCGACAAGCGCTAAAGTCCAAAATTCATGCCGTGGAAGAAGCAGTGCGTTCAACTACCAAGGAAACCTCTGCAACGGATTGCCTACATGAAGTTGTCAAGATATCCCTTAACACTTAACACTATGTTTCACAACTTTTTGGTGATCAACAAAAACCCATCTGAGTCTGAGGGAATTTATTCATCAACACCTGGCAAATCTGGGAGCCGTTTTTTTGGGGATGTGTGGTTGGTTCCCCCACCAGGCGGGAAGCTTGACTGGATCTTTGATCCACCCAATCCCAGAAATGCTGGGGGGAGCGCCTCGCCATCGCCACCTCCAGGTGCGAAAACCGGGGTTGCTGTGTTTGGGGGGGGGGGGGCTGAGAGTAATGGTTCAGAAATCCGGCAATCACCAGTTGAGCGATAGGTAGTTGAAATCCCATTATTTATGATGGGTTTTATAAATCCCAGGCAGTTGTTTGGGATTTCTGAACCATCAACGGTATGAGTTGAACACTGAATCTTGGTCGAATGAATGGGTTTTGCCAGAAAAGGTCAAGGAAAATTGTAGACAGTGTTTTGAATGTTTGTCGAATCCAAAGAAGCTCCCAGACGGAAAATTCCTAGGTATAGGGTATGAAGGGATATTCCAGTCCCCCTGGAAATTTGAAATAGAGAAAGATTACTTGGCTTCTCCATTTACTAAGAATGACTTTAAACATCTTCAGACTAGGAGTTTATTCCCCAAGTTTTGTTTGGTGTGACCGGGAAATTTTGGAGAGCAAACCATTCAGTTCTCATGCTCTTTTTTCATTTTCCCGGTGAAAGCATCGTTGTCGAGGCATGGCCAATAACTTTGACTGAAAATATCAAATCTTCCGCTGATTTCTCATCACTGGTGCAATGAAAGTATTCCTGGTGCTCAGTAATGAATTTGTATATTGTACAGATCACATATCATAAGCGGGATTTCCTGAATATACCGCAAAAACGTGGGAAAAAAAACGAAGGTTTGGACCACAGGCAGCAAATTGGGGTCAATGCACTTGTATGCACCGTGCCAGGACCCTCGTCATTGAGGCACCGGAACGTTCATGTTAAACCCACGTGTGAAAAGGGGAAGTCGTCACCTAGTTCCACAATTCCAGGGGACCATGGGGGCGTGGGGGTCTAAAGCTGAAATATCCATATGTTATACATGTATATATAGGTTTTTTTTAAATCTTATATCTATATGCGTATGTGTATATATAGAATATGTAATACAGTGTATGTATGATAGACATATATATATGTTTGTATATATGTATATGTATAGAACATTAAAAAATATACATTCACGGTAGCGGTTGCAACCCTTAGATGTTGATTCTGGAATTCTGACTGTTCAGGATTGGATGATCTTTCTCTAAGATCTTCGATCAGCGCAGGGGGATGTGGCTACACGTTAGCTCCCTCTGGGATCTTCAAAGAACTTCTTACAGATACAACCCTGAAAACTAGATGACCATGGAAACAATTATCCGTTTTTGGAGTTGTATATCCTTTGAAAAAAAATGGTGATTTTCCAGCCAGACATATGAGTTTTTGGGGGTGTTTTTCAAGTCACAGCTCCAGATGAAAGCCAAGAAAGGACACTTCAAATGATACACTCCCTGAAACTAACTTCGAGTTTACCGCTGAAACTTCCAATGGTTGGAAGATGACATTTCTTTTTGGAGTGTCGGCCTATTTTCAGGTACGAAGTGTTAGTTTCTGGGAGGGTATCAAAGTCTTCCAAAAAATATGCTGCACGAAACTGCACGGAGTACGATCTTTGGACCAAAATACCTCCAGGTGCGATAGCGCGAATGTCAAGCCTAGAAGGGTAATCTGTGCTTCATGTTGAAGCACAAAGGTGTTTTCTCGTTTGATTGTTGGGGAAGTTTCAAGATGGGAGGTTCAAGACCCGACATATCAAAGGGTGAACACAGCCTCTTTTTTTGGGGGGATCTTTTGGTTACGGGGATAAACATATATTATATTTATAGATAGTTGTATTTATTTAAAAACCTACAAATCAAGTGTTGAATGTATTCATACATATTCACTAGCATGAAGTCTAGTCTAGATAGAAGTGAAAGCTTAGATTTTGGATGGTTTGGATTGCCAAGTGAACTGGGTGAAACCATGGAGGATCCTTAGCACCGATGCAACACTGGACACTTGAACATGTTGAGGCTGAATTGGTATCTCCAAATAACCTGGACAAACACAAAAGAAACGCGATACTTCACCATCTCCAAAACAGAAACTGCACAACGATCAAACAAGTTCAGGCAATATCGGAAAGTCAAAGTTGAAGAGCCATGAAAAATCAGATCCTACCAACCAGATCCTAGGGTCCCTTTCACCCATGCCCCATATCTCCAGTTCTCCCCCTTTTTCGGAAGGTCTCCGCGGAAGAAGATGTCCAAAACGGACGAAAGCTTTCAGGGTTGAGCGCCCAGTTGGAGGATTTTTCAGAAATTCCTGGTATTTTCTATATGTCTTTTCTCCAAATGGCGGGTTGTGGATGATATTAGATATATATATATATGTTATGGGATTCTTGGACATGTCTCAAGATTTTGAAGGCCATGCAAATCTTTCTTTTTTGGGTCTATGAAGGAATTATGAAGGATGACCAACGATGTCTCTCTTTCCGATGTTTTGGGGTGCCAAACTTTTAGACACCCACATACCCTCCTGGGAACTAACATATCACACCTTGGTAAAGGGAAAATCATCTTCAAAAGTGCCTTAATGGGATATGTTAGTTTTCTGGAGGGTATTTGGAACGAATACTATCTAATGCGGAACTTACAGTTGGGTTGAGGTAACACTGTCTCGAAGCCCCGAGGTTCCCTAAAGTAGATGGCGCAACTCCCAAAAGGTGGCTTAGTAAGGGGTCATGATAAACCAATACATGCGAGTTGCGCCATCTACTTTCTAGGTGGTATATATGAGAATGCATAACGAATTCTATATTCATACAGGAGGTCACAAGACCAATTTTTTTGTTTGGTAGAAGGAAATCATTTGCATACATGAATCATCCAAAGGATCATTCTTGATTTATTCTTGAACTTCTAAGGTATGGCTATAACTCAACCTGATTCAAGTCTCAACAAAATTGGACCTACAAAAACAACAACATATTCAACCAATTTGGGACAACATGTGGTGGAATTCACACATCCCCAACATGTGGCGGTCAATTGATGACACGCCAAGATCGAACGATGTGGGCTTCCAGAAATGGATCCATGAATCAAGGCATACCCGGGCACCGGGAAGCTGGGGAATTGGCATAGCCGGTCACGGGAGACCCCAAAAATGAAGCCTGCTGGTTTTTGGGAATGAGATTTTACATGTCAAAAGAATGGCATTGGTGAAAGTATGATGAAATCTAATTTATGTATATATAATGGATGATGGGAAACTTGAGACTTTGTGTTGAGTCTCATCTTGCGGTGAATCTTTCCAATAGATGACATCCAAAAAAACATTTTCCAGCTAGAGGTAGCATGCGAACGATACAAAAAAACACACATGTCTTTTCGGGGCCATTTTATATGGATAAAAGCCTATATGCAGCTATTATTGCGGGACTGTTGGGTCGGGAAATCCCATCCTAACCCTTCATTTGCCACTGTTATTGTGTGGGTGGTACTGTAGATCCAAACTATCCCCACGGCCTGGAAAGAAAATATCACACATGGAACCTGAGATGTTCACCAAACCTTCATGACTTTGGGTTCCCCGCCCGAAGTTTTACAGTGAAAGCCCCTGAAAAGTGACCGAAACCCAACAGGAAAGGATCATGTTCCAAGCACCATGGCTTTCCTGGGGAGAACATGTTAAACTTCAGGGGTGTAAAGGTTTATGAACTCATCCTGACATATATCATCATATATCTAATATAACTGGGTAGGATTTGATCCCGGACATATACCCTTGGCGGGCCCCTTGAGGCTTGTCCCTGGCTCAGCTGATGGCTGGACCAAAACAGATGTCGTTGTCACGGAACATCAGCGCACCACCAGGCACCTTACAGGAAAGGGTCCGAAATGACCATGATTTTTTTTTGTTTGGAAAGATAACCTGGGATCTTGGATAGATGTGCTGGATTTGACACTAAGTTACCATATTAATTATATATACATATTATGTATATATATATTAATCACTATATGTATATATGTATGTATACATACATATTTGCTGTATCCACCCAAAAATCACTTAAGACACAGGAAATTGTCATGATCCTTGCAAATATTCGACATTGACTTGACATATTTGAGAATCATTTTGTTTTAGTCTCCATTTTGTCGAATGTTTTGAAGGTATGTAGCTTCTTGACTATTGCCATCACATATGAGTTTTCAGAAGATTCTATCCAGATGAGTTAGAAGCACTAAGATGATAGTTGCTTCTATGTTTTCTGGAATTGTTTTTGAGCTTAGATGAGTTGGGAATGTTTCCTGTTTCGAAAACCGACTGAAGGTTTGGATGATCTTTCTAGTTATGAAGCTTGTTCTTCCTCTTGTCGGCTGTTGTCTTCTTTGCCCTCAGGTCGTCAAGCTAGCGTGGATTTCAATGAGAGGTGAAAAACTGGGGGTGAAATCTTCCAAGCAAAGATTTGCAAGATGCGGTGGCAGCATGAAGAGAAGGGTGCTATGGACTATCATAGAAGAATTTTACAGAAGTTCATTGTTTGGGTTTTTGGATGAATCATGTTTTGAATCTCCATATCCAGAGCCCTGGGCAAACGCTGATGATGCAAGCTCTTCACATGGAATTCGTTTGGAACATCTAGACTGAAAGTCTTAAAACATTCGCTGACAATGTAAGGTCATTTCATCATGTTTCATCATCACGATTCATGATATCAATCCGTTTTTGTTTTCCCACTTCGCAGGTATGGGTGGATACCCAACCTTTTTTTTTGCAGTCAATTTGTTCACTTCCACTGTATCTACCGGAGTTTGATGCCAGGGTTTTGTCGGCCTCAGATATTGGTTCCCATCACGCTGGAGGTGAGAACATTTGGGAAATTCAGGATGGGGGCGAGTTATGTGAAGTCGCAGTTTCCAAGTTGGGTAGCTATACAAGAAGATAGTGAATCTAAATACATCTATATAGTCATACTAAATGGTGAATGCCTTCCACATATCAAGTGTTCTACCTTACATATCTTTCGTATGTGAAACTTCCGCAGCAGAGTGGATCGATATTCCTGTGATCCAATTCATTTTCTGGTTGGTTTTGCCTTTGTTTAAACCTTGCCACGTGGAAATAAACCGTTGGGTGTTCTTCAGGATAACAGGCTCTCTTTGTGCTGGCAGGAAGGGTTTTTTGGTTCTCTGTTCGATTCGTGGGATTTTGATGGATTTTGCCATGTTTTTGTTCTTGTACAACCAACTGGTCCTTGGGAGGAATAAACACAGAGCTAGACCGAGCTACGATGGGAACCCTTCCTGATGAAATTGCGGCTGGTTTTGATAGCAAGAAACGGATGGACAGCCCTGGAAAAAAAAGGATATCTATATCATTATAACGGTTATCATTACTTATACCTAAATATGGACAAGCTATGATGATCAACAAGTAACAAATGATCTTAAAGATTGGTAGGGGATTCGCCTTTCAAGGTGCGATTGCCGCTGCTGAACGAGCCAAGTCAAGCTGGAATACAAAAATGTTTGCGGAAGATCGCTATGCAGATGATCGGCCACGTGGTCCACAACTGTGCTTTTTTGTTTGATTTCGCGATTAGGCCTAATCCTGTAGTAAGCCAACTGGTAACAAAAATGGATGGTGGTTGAGCAAACCGTTGTTGTTTGAGTGCGGCCAATAGGGTTTGGGCAGGGTTGTCATTGTCTCCCAGGAAAGTGGCTTTTGAAAATATGGCGAAACTGGACAGGGTGTTGTCCAAGAATCTTGGCAGACCAAATTCTCACATGACGTTTGTGTTTTTGTCTTTTAAAATGCACTGGTGACTCATGCAATGCAAAATGCCTTCAGCATCCTTCAGCACCTCTTTTGTGCCAAAAGTTTGTTGCCATTTCATCACACAACAGGTGCTCCATCATCTTTGACATGACCATGTGTCAGTTAGTTGTGCGAGTGCTATTGATGCGTCAAATATTTGGATTTTGGATGTTGATATTGATTGGGTTCTTGGTGGTGCGCTAGACTCCTTACCGGACAACATGACGACATAACCCTTCCAACGTTTTTTTTGCTTTAAACATGAAGGAAAGCTGGCTTGTCAAAGCATGAACTGAACAACTACATAGACTCGTTTTGTTTGCAGTTTTTGTGTTTTAAACAGCATGCATTTCTAACCATCTAACCACCTGTCATGCTACCTGTCATGATATTTATTCACTGGGTTTCTTGCTGGTTCCAGTGAACTTGACCAAGGAAGAGTCTCACGGCACAAGGGTCAGTTGCTTGGTTCAAGTGGGGCCCCGAAACAGCAGTTATTTCAGTAGGTTAAGACTCCACTGATTTCGGGGTGAAAAAACCTCAGTTACCCATTTATAAGGACAAATAAATTCATTTATAACGATCGTAGGGGCCCATCTTGTAATGAGAAATCCCTGTATATTGTTCAGTATTTCCACTATAAGATTCGAATCCCTAGATCCCTCCGGATGATGTTTTTCAGCGGCTGGATGTTTGAGCATTGGTTTGAAGATGAGAGGAATCAAATTGAGAAATGGAGCATGCAGCATAAGTTTGACAAGGTTACAATAGGGCAACACTTTGTTGTGCTTGCCGACCCAGTATATGACCGCCAAGAGCCTTACTTTTTTTTTATGTAGGACATGGCACCCTTTACTTTACTTTCTACTAGCAGGCAGGGCGGAGCATATCCTAAACAATGCCATAGTAAACCCTTGATGACAAAATCCAGCCAACCAATTTTTTATAGTAATCAAACATTCCTTTTGCAATAATTGCGCAGTTTTTGAACTCTTCTAACTAGTGAGCTTCTGATTTTGTTCATCAATTGTATCCCAGACCACAGCAGCAGAAGGGTCAAAAATAAATATATGTTCTTTGAGAGTAAGGGTCTCAACAAATGGACCCATAGCATCAAGGGAGCTGTTTATCCTAGGGAGGTTTTGGCACTTCTTAATTTTGGGAGTGCTCCCAAAAAGGTGGCGGATGAAAAAAACCGGTGTGGAGAAGGTTTAGAGCCCTTCGTTCCCTATCACTGGGTATAGTCAGGAGAAATCTGCCAAGCCAAAAAATGTCAGGGAAAAACCCTGCAAATTCAAATTGATGAATCGCTGTAAGACCCAATTGATAATCTTTCCCCCCTGAAAAATAGTGGCAAAGGGAGACGTTCCTGAAACCCTCTTCGGCTCTTCGGGGCCTTCGGCCCTTTTCAGGGGGGTTAGCTATGCTGTTAGATAGGTAAGTCCCAGTTCAAAGGCTTGGAACCCATCTTCCAAATCAGAAGATCTTCATCTTTTGACGTGTTTCATGTCGTTCGAGAAGATTTCCTGTAGAATGAACAGAGTACCGAAAAAAAATGCGTGGATTTGTAGATCTGGAACCTTATTTTGGATGGAAACTCGTTCAGGGGGCTGTGTTAATATCTTCGGGGAGCGTAAATTCAGAATTTCACACTTAGTGCTTGTAGCTTGACCACAAAGCAACTTATTCTTTTGGGGTACCGAATCGCAAGACCTTTCCCAAACCTAGTCCTACATAGCATTTTCATTCAAGTTGGGGTATCCAACATATACATTCATATGAACCATTGAAAAGGGATGATTTGATATTTGATGATATTTCATGATTTTCTATTAAAAGATCCTGGATTCACTTCAAATTTCCAATTAAAAAAAACTCTCTAGGACATCAAAACCATCAACCTTTCTACCGACGTGGACCTTGGAAGGCTCTAACTTCTGTGGCAGATTCACATGACAGCAGCTCCTTGGTAGGATTTTCCAACAACTTGGTGGTGGCAACTCAAATATTTTTTATTTTCACCCCGAATCCTTGGGGAAATGATCCTATTTGACGATCATATTTTTCAAATGGGGTTGGTTCAACCACCAACTCGAAAACTTGGTGGAACAAATCTGTTTTGGTCAAAAGCTTGATTTGTAAGAAACTTTGAGGATTTGTGTTGTTCAATCCTTACCGTTGGAGAAGTCTATATGATTATGTAGTAGTTGAGTATGGTATCTTTTTTTCAGGTTACCAAACGCGTTGCATGTTGGGAGTTGGAAGCAATTGGCGGTTCGGTCGATGTTTTGGGATTTCACGACCTTGAGCCAGATATTTTGCAAAGAAAAAGGGTACTCTAAGTGTAGGGGGCCATTGAAATGGAAATCCTATGTTTCCTTCAAAGCGAAAAAAAAATCTGCGAACAAAAAGTGTCACCCTTTCCCAAGTGATATGAGTCAAACTACCACAACGGCGGGCGTTTTCTTTAAAAGCAACTTGTGAGCTCCAAAATCTCTGAGCCAATTCCAGCCAGGGTTTTTGTTCACACGGTGAAAAAGGATGCTGTGCTTAGTGTTACACAGTCAGATCTGCAATAGTTGTGGTTTATCATTCATTGTTGATG
The DNA here is from genome assembly GCA_000507305.1 of Breviolum minutum Mf 1.05b.01. Lineage (NCBI taxonomy): Eukaryota > Dinophyceae > Suessiales > Symbiodiniaceae > Breviolum > Breviolum minutum. Next base: position 113,437 of record DF240109.1, read on the forward strand.
GTATTACATAATTATATAGATATACGTATATTCCTGTATATATATATATATACACAGGTGGTTTCACTAGATATGGAAAGATGATGTAGCACAACAGTCGCAACAAGATCTTCAGCCTTTGCGAATGCTACAATTCTACAACATTTCTTGTGCTCTGAATCAATCTCCCGATCTCATCCATCTGAAACTGTAAAGGCAAATTTGGATCAGAGACCGAGCTCTTTCAGCTGCTTGGGATGCATATTTTCTTGACAAACCTTTGGCAATTCGTTTGCAACTCTGTACATGTTAAGGTTTGTGGACGTTTGCAGAACATCATCCACAAAAAAGCACGACTTTTAAGCAAATGACCTAAAGTTTCAGCGTGTGAGAATCCAAAGCATCAAAACTTGGGAGACAGATGAGGAAGATCGAAGTAGATCTATCAATCTAGGAATTGTTTTCTTCCGGTGGCGTGGGTGAACAAAAAACATGCAGGTGAAGGTAGAAAGTCCCGATCTATGAATCCTCCAAGTCCATTCAACATCTTGCTTCATTGCATATTTTTCCAGCATATCTATGTTTGGCAGATGCTAAGCTCCTAAAAAAATCTGGAGATCCCATTTTTTGGAAAGATCACAGTCTAACATTTATCAATATATATATATACATATTAACATATACGTATATATATATATAGATGTACGTATATGTATATATATAGATTATATATATATATTTTTACAGATATATATATATATAGATATGTATATTCAACATGATATTCTATCAAAATTCACGTGCCTAAAAGTTTTGAACCTTTTTCTTGAGGCCGCGAAGCTGCTTCGTGTCAAACACAAGGATGAGTCAGAGAAAGACTCTTTGGCTGCAAAATGGAAAGCTGTTTCGTTGGCCCCTACTGTTGATGGCAACCAGAATTCCGGCGAGAAAACCACCGAAAGGATGTACAAAAGTTTAGTAAGTAATGGGATAAACTGGATAAACTACCTATCGCTCAACTGGTGCAGGATTTCTTCCAACAACAGTACCATAGGGATTATAACCCCACTTACCCATATATAAGGCCATTTATAAGGGCCCCATAACTCCATTTATAACAAGTAGTGGAGACCCAAAATTGAGATGAAGGTAAATGAAGCCACGCAAAAGGCGTGGGTCCCCTGTGACATGGGAAGGTTGCCTCCGAAGTTTTTCAAAACCAAGTGAATCATGGGATATAATTACTTTCCTATCCACTGGTGCAGCATTTTGTCCATGTTGGGAGAGGTTTTTTTTTGGAAAGCAGGTTTTAAAAGTTTGCGAAATGTGCAATTTTTCAGCGATTCAAGGGAAGGTGTATGCGGCATGACCTGTAAATTTGGTTGTAAGCATAGTACAACAAAGAATTTATTGAGTCATAATCAGAAAGTAACACATGCCCAGGCAATTTTTCCAGTAATTCCTTTTCAAATCTCTTGAAAATTCCAGTGGTTGGAGTTCCGGGTGGGTTCCGTTCCATCCCCGTTCCAAATTTCGGTGTGTTGGGGAACCCAATCCATCGCTGACAATTCCTAAGGATCTCAGCTGATGATGGCTTGCGTACGCAAGGATCGAAGATTTTGAGAGATGTCTCATGGCGGAAAGAAATGCGGGGAAATCACCAGGGTTTTCGACTGTATGTTTGGCAAGTTTGGCAACCTACCCATAGGGAAGCACCTATATATAGGGACCTATGCTGCTTCACAGATTGGGTCCCCCAGCTGTGGATTTTTTTTTGGCGAAACAAGAATCTGGGGACAACCCGAAAAGTAACCAGGTTGGTGAATTATGATAGGGATCACCTGGGTAAGACGCCTTGCAGTTGGATGATACAAGGAAAATAGGAGGGACATGATTCAACCTATGTGCTTTTTGAGATGCAGTGACAGAAATTTTTGTGTTTTGTCTAAACAACTCTGTTTTGAAAGTTGTCAGAGATTCACCGATTCACTCTATAACAAAATTGGTTTCAAGTTGTAGTGCCAGTTGTATATACGCTATGTTACATACTGATACACACAGTAATAACATGTTCAATAGAAAATATCTATATCACCTTTTATTTTACAGTACAGTATACACACAATATATATCATAGTTGTTGAAAATCATGGATTCAAGCAACTCTGCAGTTAAGCCCTGTTAAATCCATCAAGATTCAACAGCTCAACAAATCAAACCTTGGAACACTGGACTTGTTTTCATCCAGCTGCAGGATGTCATCTTCATGGAATCACACAAGTTTGTCATGTCTTTTTCCTTAACCAAATATAGTTCGCCAACTTCATAGCTTCAAGTTGATCTTTTCAAGAGTGTTTTTTTTTTGAACTGGTAGATACAAATGAAAGTTGAAAAAAGAGAGGGGTGAATCTCAAACCCAATACCCCTAAACTCCAACCCCGCGGCAACGAATCTCTGCCCCCAACGCAACGAGAAAAGCTACTCAGATGGCCACGCAGAAATCTATCGTAGGCTGTGATGGAAGAAAGTTCCTTGGGCCCTGTGGGGAGATGTTGAGGTGGTAGCTCCGAATGGTAGGCATCTTCTGATGTTACACTTTGGTAATACTGATGATGGCTGAAATCCTGCACCAGTGGATAAGTAGTTTATCCCATTATTTACAGGGTTTCATACATGTTAGGTGGGGCAGGATTTCGTCCACCAACAGTATGATAACTAGTGCGGAAAATATGATTGGTGAAAGTGACTCTGTTTTGCTCTTGTTTTAAGAGAGGTCACTTCGGGAGAGTTCGATAGTTGAAGTTCCCAAATCCCAAAATCACAACAGGTCATGGGCGGGCTCCAGGCAGACAGCAGGGTATGAGAAAGAGGATGCATCATAGCGATGCTTAGAATAAACATACTCGCATACGCATACAGTACACATATCACCGTATAATACCATATAATACCATATACATTTGAATTGGACATTATGTACACATTTATATTGAGAGTAGTAGGCATGCATAATCATGCAGATGCCATATCCAAAAGAAGAATCATAGTCATACAGCCATATTCCTACTTTGATTTCTAAACTTTCTGCAAGCGCAAGCTGCGCCACGCAGCTTCGAGGTTGGTGATGACACCTGGAGGTATCTCTCGAGCTGTTTGGGATGCATTGCGAATGATTTGTGCCTGGCTGGAGGGATTACATTGCGGGTTTCCAGCAGGAGGGAAGATGTGCTCCAAAAACATGACAGATTTTGTAGGTATGATATCATGACTCAGTTTGGCGCCTGAGGAAGGTTTGCCAGGTTGCGAAAATCATTTCCCTCGGGTTTTTTTTTCCAGCAAATCGAGCTGTTTAGTTAGTTTGTGTTTTTTTTGGGGGGGAGGGAGGGTAAGTTATCAATATGGAGATGGTAAGCACACACCTTTTTGATGGGCAATTTGAAGGGGGATTGGTACCTGTGGGACTATAGAAAGTTTATACCATTTATAGATCTATGCGGGAAATGTATCGGATGTATATAGGTGTACTTTATTTTCAGGTTTTTGAGGTTGGATTTTTTTTCTCCAAAGGGCAATCGATGGGTTGCCCTGTTTTGGAAATGTGATACAGGTGGGTACAGGGACACAACACAAACACGAGGTGCTGAGAGCCTTCTCAGACTTGGCATTTACATAACTTACATTTTGTGCATTTGCTACATCTCCTCTAGGTGGGACCATTAATGATGATCTCCCATGCAGTTGACATTACTTGATCAAGGGTATCTTTTCAAAAAAAAAACGAGGTGTCATCATTGACATCGTGGTGATCCCCCTGCGCTTCTTCGATTCACCCTTCGTTTTTGGTCAAAAGGTGCTTTGGGATCGCAAGTTGTGGAGGGGTGCAGTGTTGACATGGTTCCATGCGGCAGATTATTTATTTTTCAAGGCACCAAATATGCAATGATGATCCAAGTGTTTAGAAGTAGTAGATTATCAACCACTTTTACATTGGTCCTGGGCGAATTATTATAGTGACATCACGAAACGTCACCCAAAATGCTGGTTTAGCAAGGGAAGCTACTGTGCTGTAGCTGAAATGCTCCAAAATGATTGTACTTCCGCAGTTAGGAAGTTGGTGGAATACTGTATGCGTGAAAACCTTGGACAGAGCAAATAGAAGCGACACAATAAGTCATAGCAGACTTTATAATATCTACATATACAAAAAAATATATTTACATATACACACACGATAAGCAGTCGAGCAGTTTTTTCCATTGAGTTGTTTATAACTGATGCAAAGTCAACTTGGGAACTCAGTAGAATAACTTCCTAAGCGTTGAATTTCTTGAAAGGCACAACTGCTTGTTTTGGTAGGTCCAGTCCCGTCTACCCACTCTAGGTGTTGTTTTGCATATCTGATGCTTTGGTGCAGGTACAAGTCGTGAGTGTTTTTGGCCTCTTCTTCTGGACTGTGGCTGCTTGGACACGGGTGACAGAAGGACAATGAAGTTGAGGAAAGACTCCCAGAAAGTTAGTTGATCCCTTTCAGGTTGCGTATGTTCAAGGGACATGTCAGTTTCAGGGAGGCTAACTTGAGAAAGAAAATTGCAAACAACTTGGGAAGACTGAAGTGTTCCACACCATGAAATCAATGACAGTGTGCGTTTTAAGTTTCAACAACTCATATCATTTTTTTTGATGTTTGAAGGTATACATACCTAGTTTCATCCAATTCTCCATCCCATTTCCCCGCAAATTGAAATCAGTTTTGCTTTATTTTCTAAAATTTTTGGAACGACTCCAGTCCTGGGATTCTCAAAGAATCCACCGAGGACATTTTGGTCTCCTTCCGTACGGGACATTTTGAAAAGGGCACCTTAGTGACGGATTCACGAAAGATTGCCTGGCACTACCTTCAGCGTTGGTTTCTCTTTGACATTTCAGTACCCTGGATCCAATTTGGAGTTTGGGATCTCACAAAATGACTGACCAACGACCACCAAACTCGAGACAAAGATGCAAGGTATAGTGTTCTTCTACCTTTTTTGGGTGGTGGAAGTGCTAGTTTGAGTCTGGATGATTCTGGCTACATACACTTTATTTTGAGGTCAAATCTGGCAAGAGTGAACGTTTAAACAGCACAAGTCCTGCGTGTAAGATGCAATACGTGGAGATACACGTGGTTTCAGCTTCCCTGTGGAACCCTTTACAGAGTCCATTACAGTTTTTGCAGGTTCTCTGAGTTCGGCGTGGACTCAGTTGAGCTTAGTCGTTCCTTCAATTCTCTTGGGTTGTCTTGTGTTTCGGGAATTGTTTTAGATCTTCTTTCAGGTGTTGTGGCATTAGTATTTTGTTTGCAGCACTTCCTTTAGATGTTCTTTGTAGGCATGGCTACGTGTGACGTGGGGAAAATAATGACATGCAGTGCATCGATGGGTTGCTCCCCTTTTTCAAATGGCAAGTTGTGCCTCTGATTGTGTGCTTGTTCAGCTCCTCTTTTTGCTTGTACATTGTCGTTTGTATGTGTATCGATATATACATCAATTGCATTCCTTGTTTTTCAAATGGGTATCCATGGCTTTTCTCTGTTTCTCCATGTTTTTTAATTTTTATATGTTTCTTTGTCATCATTCAGAGTGAAAGGACATTAACTTTGCAGGCCCGGAAAACATGGAACACATAGGGTCCCAGGGTGCAGAAAAACCATCACATGTAGACCACCTGTTGAATGCTTTCAGGTAGTGGTGTTGGACTGTATCCTGCTGGGGGTAGATGGCTTTTCTCCTGTAGAGATGCTACCGGAGTCCACTCAAGTACTGCAAGTCATCCGTATGATTAGCAACTTGGATTGAACGAACGATGCAACATAGACCGAGACCAATGGAGGAGTTTGGAAGATTCAAGATTCAACATGTTCATGTTCCCAAGTTTCATCTTGAAAGTGGAGAAATGCTCCAACTGTTGTGTGTTTTGCAAGAAACGACCGGGGACGAGATGACACCTTTTATTTCTTGAACTGGACTAAACTCGTCTGAGGAGTTGGGCGACTATTGAAATGGAATCAGATGTTCGCCTCTCTTCGAGAACGACGCAGAACGGCAGTAGTTTTTTGGGGGCCAAGGGGATGCTGAAGCACCTTTTTGATGGTTGTGAAGGGTTGAAGATGTCATCCTTTCAACAGAGTCTGTTGATGATCAACCTGGTTTTCTTCTTTTGTTTTTTTTTGGAAGTACCAATGGCATTGTTGTGGTCGTGCTGATACATGACTTCCTCCCCAGAAGAACTGCGGAGGTCCCACTTTTCTAGACACAAAATCATTGGTTTACTACTTCAGAAAACTCCTTTGAATCCTTGGCTTCCATCCTGTAGCATTTCTCAACTATGAATATCATAAACCAAAGGAAACAACCAATCGCGAATCTAAGTTATAAAATCAATGATGGATATCTAAAGCAATCTCATGATCATGAGGTTTATTGGATGGAAGTGTTGCATCTGAGTGGAGTGGACTGTCCCAAGTGGTGACACGGGAACATGAAAGCTCAACCCTGAAAGCTGTTCAAATTCATTGGGACTAGTTGAGCTCGTCCCATTTGAGTATGAATCACAGTATGAATCAAAATCACTTTTTTGAAGTATCCACCCCCAGAAACAAAAAACTGCCCAGAGCCAAGTTGAGCTTCCAAAATTTACAGATGACATTGCATACAACAGCAGCACCGAAGAGAAACTATGTATTGCTGGGAGTCGGATCGACGTAAGGATTTGACTCTCAGTATTGGATTACTCAGATGAGCATTGTGAATATCATTATCCAGATGCTTGGCTCGTTTTCATGGTTGAAGAAGGGTCCCTGCGATCATGGTGCCTTGTGACGTCTTTGTTGGATGAGGGTGTTTTTTATTTCAGTGTTTGCGTCAGGGATGCTGTGTTTTGAGTGCTGTGGCCGTGACATGCACATTTATTGAGGGATTTTTCAGAGTTGTCCTCCTGTACAATGTTTCAAGGTCGCAATCTGCAATCCTTCCACAATTTTCACAAAAAACCTGTAACATCTGAATGATCTTCCCATCTTCACAACTTTCCTCGATCGTTCCTGTGTTTTCCTGGTCTTTGAATTGGTTGAAGTGGTGTGAAAATTGGAATCTAAGGATCTTACTTATGTATCATGTGACTTGGCTTGATGAATCAAACACACGAACTGTTCATATAGGTCAGAACCCTGGGAATGAGAAAAAGAGCACAATCTATTTTTGTTTTTGCATATTCACCCATAGAAAATGATGCGCATCATTTTGTGCATCAGCAGGATGTTTCATGTTTTTTTGTGGATTTGAGCAGATGCCTTCATGAGATTCTCATGCTGGACGGATGGGCTAGCTGCAGTCTACACGAAGGTATTTGAAAACGACAGTCATGTCCATGAGTAAAGAGCTGGGTTTACAAGTTGGGTCCATATCTGCACAAACCTCAAGCTAATGATGTGCAGCCTGTTGAGCCTGTTGTATATATTTAGTTGGGACACATGATTAACTCTTGTGAATGATCCCACTGGACCAATGGTTTAGACAGAAGTACGCACAGCCCGGTTAGGAATTGACAAATTCGTGGCCTAAGACTGTCTTTGAGTTTAAGTTTATGGCGAAGGTGATGTTCTCACACGGATTGTTTCTCTTCATTTTTCCTTTCAAAAACATGATTGAGGCGTACTGAGATACCACCGTGTTAGGAACCCATCCCATGATAGGTTCCATTTTACATTTCAAAAATCATGCTTCTCCATGGGGCGTGGAGGATGATTCGACACTCGATGGTTCACGCGGGTCTGTGGGAAACGAGGTGGTGGCGTGCATCTTTTTCGGTCTGGGGAAGTTGAATACTTCAGAAGTCAGTTGGATTCAGACGTACGGTTTCTGGGCGGTTGAAAAAGGGTTGGGTGGCAGGGGTTGAGACGTGCTTGGAAATGACGGTTTTGTCTCACAGGAAGTGAGTGAAAGCTAAGGTCGTGATAAGAGGTAAGAAAATGTACAATGAATGCCAGCTATCGCAGAAAAGTATTTGGAATATGTGAATACATATGAGCTACATGAAGGACAGACTGGGAAGCGCGCAAAGAGTAGGTTCCCTAGCTTTTATATGTTTTTTCCGAACGCTTTTGGATCAAGTGAATCTGAATCAAGTGAATATTGCCAGAGGGATTGATTGACCCTTCCACATCCATGAGTTTACACCTCATCCCATCCAAACATCAGCACTTACTCTCTTGGATATCACGTTTCATCGCTTGAAACCGTCAGCTCGCCGCCGCAGATTTGACGAATGCTGATTTTGGATATCAATATACCACGACCTTGCACTGGGCACTCTGCCAATTAGGCATCGCCGATGGGAACACTTCTGGAATGTGCCAGTTCGTCTATGTATAGTCCACAAGGAAATTCACGATTATATATATATATGTCGATTACTATGTAAAGGTATTCTGAAATGCAAAATCTTTTGATATATGTATATACATGCACTAGATACTGTCCTGAAGTCTCTACTTGACGTAGGAAATCTATGATTTTGAAACATGCAAATACAGAACCGCAAATTAAATAGATGAGTAGATAGAATTAAGTATGTATATATAAACATTATGTATGTATATTTATACAGATAACTCCAGAATAGATCTAGACCCTGTAAGTATACAGCACAGATATGTAGACAGCCAGATGGAAATCAAAGCAGATCAAATGGCTTCCAGGCTTCGAGGTTGGTGAACAATCATACCTACTGCCAGTTATGATTGCAGGAAGAAGGGACCTACCTCCGGTAGACTTGTAAAGGTGTAGATCTTTATTCAATCTGCTGGGATTTCTTTTAAAATCAGGTCACATACACATCTCATGACCACTCACATGGTATTATTTTGCTATACCAAGTCCTTCTGCTCAAGATAGCTTATCGTCCCTGCCTTGTCATACAAAATGACCTCGCTGATTCATGATAAGTCATGCTTCCTTGAAGTCCAAGATGTAGGGATTATTGCTACCAATGAACAGCTGCAAGCGAGGATTCGCAATGCCAGTGACAAGGTTTTAGCAGAATTGCTAGCCAATGGATGGGTCAACCCCAAATTCAGTGCCACTTATTTGAGTCGTTCTTGTGCCATCCGAACACGCTGGTCGATCAACTCCACACTCTCTGGTCTTGGATTGAGAAACGTCATCGTGAGTGCAGGGTTTCCCGAAGGTTGCATCAGTCTGTGCAACAACCAGAAATGGGTTTGCAAGATTCCAGCGTTCGTCTTCCATCCTTAGCTAACACATGTGACGAATTTTGCTGGCACACTCCCATGCACAGCTGTCCTGCGTAGTGGTAGTCCCGCTTGTGCCGGACGGTGGAAATTGTATGCAAATAACAACATAAACATAAGTATATACATACACGAATTAATGCATGTATATGTTTGTATGTTCATATGATTAGATGTTCATTTACATGTAGGAAGATGGCCACCTTGACATCCTGCTTTGCTTGACATTCCCAACACAAGAAAAGCAGCCAGGGATGGGAAATAATGTCATCGAAGCTACAAACCTGGTGGAGCGTTGCCGAGCTGCCATATGTCCAGATTCGCAGAAACGCGTGAAACGATGCCTTCTGTTTTGTTAAGTGACAATTCCTACCATTCTTAAGGGAACGAACATACGCCAGTTTTCAGAAGGTACTTCGCGAGATCATGTTTTTTTTCCATTTTGCTCGGTTTTTCTGAAGTGTAAGAGGAATTCCGAGGAAAACATATGATGGGTGGGAAAGGGTGCATGCTGCATCCCATCTTTTGTGCAACTGGGCAGTGGTGGAAACCTTAAGGGATGATATTCTACCGCTTCCTACAAGAGGATTGTCATGATAGCGGTTGTGGGCTAGCCTTTTTGGGTTCAAATTTCATGTAGACCGAACTATAGGATAAATATATATATTTCATTATTGGGTGAATTGATCAAAGGAAAAATTTAGCTTTTAAGATATGTGTATATATACATTCGTTTTTTTAGCACATGCTTCTTCAGGTGCTGCATGCAGTGATATTGTGAGCACAGGTAGAGCTTTAGCAACGCACACAATAGTATTGTTCAATTTTTTTATTAGACCCATAATCTATACATACTGTTTACCCTGCCTCAAACTAACATAGCCCTTGAAAATAGGACATCCCAAAAAACAAAATTGTCTCCCAAACCTTCCATTTTCACAAAAACTATGTTAGGTTTGGGGGAACTGTATATCCATCATGTTTTTTTCTGTTGACATCAATGTGGTGTGAAAATTCGATGAGGTTTGTTCGGTATTGTGGTGGTACTTTTTGCTATCATCACTTTCTCGTCCCTTGGAGTTGAATAGTGATGCTTATACGATACAGTCAACCACAGCCATGGGATCAAAATATGGAAGGTTCTTTCAATTTTTCAGAATTTGTAAACATGTTCATTTTGTTTCTACTGTACCACTTGAGGAGTCAGTAGATATCTCATATCGCATACGTTGCCCGTGTGACCATCCAGATTGAGCCCGCTCACTTTGGAGGTCGCTGGTGAGTTTGATGACATCCCTGCTAACAAGTTTGCACAATGCTCGGGAGGAAGAACTTCACCAATTTCGCACCCTGGAAAAAACTTATACATTTTTTTCTTTGACGTTTCAAGGAGCTCCACAATATTTCAGAGGAAGGAAAGACAATCACAGCTTCGGCGCGGAATGCCATGAAATCTTTACGCGAGTCAACTTGTCAACACCTACTGTTCAGGTTGTTGTTGTGGTGTTGTTTTTTTTTGGATGATTCTTGGCTTCAAAATCCTCAAAAAAAAACTAATGATTCGCAATTTCACGTTTTGTTTTTGTAGGCAAGGCACACACACACATGCATTTGCCAGCCACAGTCTGAGATTCCCATGGATTCTCAGTTCTTCCAGGTTTGTTGAAGAGCTTTCTGGTGCGCAATCAGCAACTTGGCTGATGCATTGAGTTTGTATTTCATTTTTATGTCTCATTTTGTTAATTTCAGACTCAAAACGTACCTGGGAAAACCTCATCATTTTGTTTTCGTGAACTTCAAACTCAATTCTAAATGATGATTCTAGTATTGCACACCATGGCCACAGTTGAAGTTTCTACTGAGACAGTCTTGAGGATCCCTGGGTCCTTGTCGCAACGGGTGAAGAATTTCCTGCAGCATAGCTACACTTTGCAGCGAGAAGCCATTTCAGAGACACAGGCAAAGGGGGAATTTGGGGATGTGGATGTAGCATGACGTCCTGTCAGATTTGTTTGCTAGATGCATATTGGACTGGATGATGTTGGTTGGCATGACTGCTTTGGGATTCATCTTTCATATCATCATCACCATCACCATCACCGTCATCATCGTCATCATCATCATCATCATCATCATCATCATCATCATCACCACTCACCACTCACCGCAATTTTCATCACTAACATTGTTTCCTAGCCGACTTGAGTCGAGCTATCATTTCTTTAATGTCAAGTGACGAAGCCATGAGGAAAACTCATTTTTCCGGAAGTCTTGGTTTTTTCTCCAACCTATGCTCTACAAAACATACCTGGGGGAAAAACAACAACTCCAGTCATCCAAGATAGCAACAAAAATAGCACTTACAAAATCTCCAAGTCATCCTGATAATTTGTAGGATCTATTTCACCTATTGGCAAAATCCATTGGATTTTCCAGCCATTTGGACCTGGTTACCTTATTGGTTTTTTCCAGCACCTCCAGGGGGTGATTAAAATCGCCAGCTTTTTGTTGGCTTCTAAGGTGCCATTACTCGGCCTGCTCTCCAAGAATCTACAAGGAGAGTTGCAATTCGCTAGGCGTGCAACGGAAAAAACCCTGGGGGAGGTGAAGGCCTGAAGATTCGGGAGGATTTTTCGGATTTGATCCTCTGAGATTTACAGGAATTCAAATTGGGATTTTCAGCTTAGACTTGAACGATGATTATGGATTGTTCAAGAAAACAATGTAGCTTTTGTTGAATTTAATTTCAAGTATAGTAAACATCTAAAGTAATTCAAAAAAATGATACACTAATAGTCCATTTTGAACAATTTTTTAAAAAAAATCTCATTTTTTCAAAAAAATGTTAGTCGCATCCACGACCCTGTCTTTTTGTGGAGGCATCAGAGAAACTTGAGCCTTCTGGCCTTTGTCTCGGATGCTTTGTTGGTAGGCGGGGAGACCCCAGGTATCGGAAGTGGTGAGGATGGATCACTTCCATTTTTTCAGCCATAAAGGGAGACCATTTTGAAGGGAAACTAACTGGATCCTTAGGGGACCAAAACCCACCAACCATGGTAAGAAAACCACTGGTTGCCTAAATTGGGATGATCCAACGAAGTAGTCGGTTTCGTTGATTTTTCGTCCCCATAGACCTCAACCAAGGCATTTGCAGCTCGGTGAAATAGATATTTTTAATCCAGATGGGATGCGTTTTGGTACGATGAGATGATACTTGCCAATCTCTTTTTTCTAGTCAGGTGCACTAAGAGATGCATTTGAGTTGCGAATGAACAATGCATCGCTGGGTCTTACATAGACTCAGACTATTTGCCCGCCGCACCTAGCACAAGTATCATTCAGGTTGCAACCCTGAACAAGTAGCCGGGATTTGATTTGCAGACTCTGAATTCATTTGGCTGCAAAGGTCTTGGGAGATTCTCAATGTTGGTTTGATAGAGGGTTTGAAAAGTTTCTATCCCTGTTGATACTGATAGTTTAAAGCCTAAGGTCAAGGCGCACAATTGGGGTTGCATTTAGACCATCGGACGAGTTTTCTGGAATGCAGGGGCGAATATTAATAAACAGCGTCCAAGATATGCGAAGGAAATCAGGGTGTGCAAGTAACGATTTGCTAAAGTTGATGAGGAAACACCTCCAATCAAAGCTGAAATCAGCTTGGTAAATCAGCTTGGTAAACTCCACATTCTATTGGCATTTCCATTCAATAGATTCTACCTCATTGATACTTAAGTTTTCCGAATCTTCAACAAGTCTTGTTGACCCTCCAATATAGAAGCAAATTCTCTAGCTTGAGATATTTTCTAGCACAGTTGAGCCACTTTAGTATTGATAATTGATAATATATAGAATGATGGTGGAAACAGAATCTTACACCATCATCTTGCTAAGAACATCGAAATCCTTGACGGATCTCGCCCAGGCGATAACCTACAACAAAAAAATGTGGCATATGATATCGCAGCCACCGCAGTATCACAAACCTTTTTGGCCACCAGTGAGGTTGTGTTTCTTGGTCGATGGAGATGGGTTTGGAAAAGTTGCGCCAAGTTTGGAGGTACTTTATGGTGCACAATTTTCAAAAATCTAAGAGGTTTATAGCCATGAAGGTGAAACATCAATCATCAACCATCTATCTAGCTTGCAACATACTAAATTTTTGAAACCAGCCTGCTAAATTCTCGGACTCTTTTTTTGGGGGGTGAGGTTCTATGCTGGCAATGTTGCAGAGCATGTCTTCTTGGCCACCTCTGGATCATTGGTCTACTTGCAGGGCCGTGGGTAACTTGACCACATGGTGTGACATTAGAATGTTGTTGGGAAGACCTTATGATTTGTCCTTCTTTTTAAATGCAACTACGAAAAACACCTAGCGTTTTGTTGGGGACCTTGCACAATGCTTTCCAACCCCCTTTTCTCTACATAAATGTCCTCAAAAGAGAGCTTTTTCTTTTGCAGGCTTTTTCTTTTGGCGAGTGAAGGGAGCTTTTGCAGATTTTTGAAGATCAATGTCGCTCGTGGTTTGGGTTAGGGGGTATCCTTAATCAATATTTGGTTAGTGCTCAGCCAGCAGGAATCACCAACTTGAAAAGGTCAGCAAGGACTTAAGCCAAGCCATCTCTCGGTGCAATACTGTATGGAAAAACGGCATGTTTTTAGATTTTCTCGTTTTGGCTGAAAGGAAAACATGGGGAAATAGTGAAGATGGTGGACCTTCATTGTTATCAAAATCCAGCGCCAACATGAAATGAAATACCCGATACAAGCATTGACATGGTATTTTTCAAAAGATGCGTATGGGTTGTCATGTCTCTGTGCACCAGCCCTTTTTTGGTAATTGTCCCACAACAATCATCACACCAAAAGTAGGGGGGCCTCATCAATCTTCATTGTTGATTGGAAGGGGAGTCAAAAATCACTTAAACTTTACAGTATGTCTTGGGGGTTGCCAAAACCTTGTAACAGTGGAGTAAATAATCCATTCATTTGTATGAAGGGAACCCGTTGGCACAACCTTCACGCTTTCCACTAGTGAACCAGTGTTTTTTGGCAGGGCTTTTCACGTACATCACTTCACAACATCTCCACATGAACTGGTTTTCCGAAATTTCTGCACCACCTTATCGATGTATTTAACAAAAATCCTACCATACCTGTCCGTGTAAACCTACCAAACCTTACCACGGTAAAAATCTGACAGGACTGTGACTATGGCCTCTACCGATCTTTGGATCGCTGAGATGTATCTTGGAAGGTGAGTCGAATTTTGGATGGAACTCGGAGATGAAATGCATGGAATTTTGACATGGATTTTTTGGATAAAATCATGGAGTATATGTTTTTATGTTTTTTTTTTAATGTTGGAGGTTGATAGTAGTTAGGAAATTGCAATTCATCAATTTTCCACGAAAATTTGGCTGCAAAGAAACCGGGCAAACGTTTGGGTCGCAGGTCGCAGGAGATTAAAAAAAGGTGACTCAGAAGACTGAGCATGATGTTTTGGACAATCATCTCCCAGCACCCTCCAAGGGATGGTGTTTAAACCCTCAGGGGTTGCTTCATGGCACCCCTTACCATCAATTTGGCACCCCTTGGAGGGTCCAGGTCTGGTTATGTCGTTTTTTTTGTTTTCTTGAAGCCAACATATCCATGCCACTGTCTTTGCAGCAAATTGGGGTGTATGAGAAGGCTGAATTAAGTCATGAAATATCCCAAAAGATGGGTAGTGGAACTGTAACCTCAGTACTCGTCATTTCAGATAGATGAGCTCCGTTTTTTGAGATGGCCTATGTCAACTTCAAGAACCTCCCTTTTGATGTGATCTCAAAATGAATCCCACTCACAGGCTTGGCATCTTCTTTCAATTCAATGAGCCCATGATTTTGACACCAGATCAAACAAACATTACATTTTTATGTCAATCTTCCACAATGACATTCCATTTCTTGATCCTGCTTCAATGACATCCAGTCGATTTGTATGAAGACTTCTAAGGATGTAATGCCGACTCTAATGTTTTCTTCCATTCCGTATCACTTGTTAATTCCAATCATTGGGGTATACCCCGGCTGGACAACTAAAAAGGGATGGATTCACAATGACAGCAACATTTGTAAGTGAACGAAAAACACATTTTAGTTCCGAAAGGCCTTTCTCATCAATGTCTTTTTGTTGCCAACAAGCACTGGATGTCACAATATTTCTTCTTCTTCTTCTTCTTCTACTACTACTACTACTACTACTACTACTACTAATGAAATTTTTCCGAAAATCCCCTTTGAGACTTTTCTTCCTTTTTTGTAAAACCCGCTCCAGGCCACCCGAGACACCAAAAAGAACCGGAAAACATTGAGGTGCTTGTGGACTCCATGGGCTTTTGTTGGTGATTTGGTCACACAAGATCTGACGGTTCTAGCACCTCGGGTTCTTGAATGTGAAACGTCGGAGACTCCTTACGGTTGGAGATTCGTTTTCGGTATCGTATCGATGGAAGCAATCGAAAATTGATGGACACTTAAAACCAAGGGATTCCAGAAAAAAAACACTCAGACAACTAGTAAGCAATATAAGTATAAGTCAACCCAAGATTGATTCCCTTAAGATTCTATCAGAGTTGGAGATCATTTGCGTCCTTCTGAAAAATCGCCAAATCGGATGGTATCCATCAAGCAATTGAGGATGGTAAGGTTGGATTCGTTTTGAAGCTCTGATTTCAACTCTTACAATTTTGGCAACTAGAAGTGGGTGGATTTTAGATGGGGTACGTCCCAAGATGAGTGAATCAAGATCTTAAACGGGGTGTTCCTGTACTTTTTGGTGGCCAATCTTGAGGAATATTGCAGATGATTGCTGAGGTGATGTTGGAGCAATCCAGCTTCTGCGACTGTGTTTGCAAAAGTCCCGAAACACAAATTATTGCAAAGCTCTTTGCAGAGGACAATGGTGTGAGTGATGAAAAGTGGTGGTATCCGGATGTCCTTGTCGCCCACCAAGATCCACCAAGGGAAAGCAGCCCAAACAATGCAACTTGCCTTGTTTTCAACGTGAACCAACCACACACATAGTGTTGAAAACTATCATGTCGTGTTGTGTTTCTTGGGTCGATTTTGGCTAGTCACTTCCAAAAAAACTCCAGGACTATGTGGCAAATATGAATCATTACATGGTATCCTCTGATCTCTGGCAGTATCCAGGCCCCTGTGGTTGGGACAGTTGAGATGATTGCAAACAAGAGTCACTGTCACTAGTTACTAGACCTTGGCCGCCTTGGCCAGTATTTTTTGCCGGTGTTCCTTAAAAATCAATCAAAGACAACTTTGGGGAACCCTTTGACTCATAGAAAATATAGAAAATGTCGTCAGTTTCAGTTTCACATCTCCGATTACCGTATGATACTGTATGCATATCGTGCATAGATAGTAAGTTCATTCGTATATATTTTACACCCACGAAAAAAATGATTACAACAAAATGATGTGCATAATTGTGCGTACATTTTTTTCTCTCTGAACTAACCTATTATATTATACGTTCCGGGTCCGGCAAGTCCCTTTATTGAACTATCCGAATCCTCCACGCAACGTGATGTGGCAAGCAATATATTACTCTGTCGTTGAGGATTCGTATGGATTCGTCGGATCATTCAGTATCATGATCATTATCAACATCTATCATTTTTTTCTGTCACGAGTTATGTTTGTGACAATATAATATATGTATCATCTTAGTCAAAAATTGATGAGCATGAACCGAACATTTGCACTGGTAGCTGTGTCAGGTGATGAGGATGGCAGCCCTGATAAAGGGAGGTGGGGATGCTGAAAATACTGAAAATTTCTGGAGGTCTCCAAAAGGAGGTCGAACCAACAGGTATAATCATGGTGCAAAAAACAAACAGTGATGTTTACCAAGTCTCTGATATTTTCATCTTCAACTGGCCTTCAAAATTGCCTTCAGTGCACAAGGCAGTGGATGAGCCATTTGTTTGGTGGAAAGAATCAGAAGCGCCGGAATAGTCTTAGTGCACGAAGGGTGCTCCTGGCTGAACTGGTCCAAGGGAGGTGTTTCTGGTTGATTGGGGGAGGATTTTGTCACCTTCCTTCGGAGAATCTCAGAGACCCAAAATTCATGGCAATTCTTGTAATTATCGGGCAATTTCTTTGAGATAGAATTCGGAGATGACTCGTCTGGAATTTTACGACAAGCTTGGAAGCCCGAAAGTTAGATTGCTTGTTACAAGCTGATGGTTGGCTGCCACGGTATTGGTAGGACAACACTTTCAAAAACATAGATGTACTGTAAGATGACCTGGAAGGGAGTCAAGAAGACTCCACTCCCTCTCCCCGGAATTCTTAAAGATCTTTAACTTTTTGTCTCGTTTCATTTGCATTCAGAGCTTCTTCATGAGTTTTATTGCTATATGTATTACATGTCCAGTTTGCAGCTGCGTTTTTGAAAAAGAAGCCATAAACAGCCACCAACAATTAGATTGCAATCATCTCCAAGCCGCCAACACAGATGTGCAATCCTAATGTCTATGTAGGCAAACAGTCCATGCCTGGAGCATTTGGGATATCAAGCCATCCCGGCATCGTAAAATCGTTGAAAGGAAAAGAGTTTCAAAATCTTTAAACATTGAGAGTTTGAGTTCTCCTTGGTATAGAAAAACACACATACATAATATATATATATATCTAAATATATATGTATAGACTGTATAGATGATATACTGGTATGAAACAAATATGTATAATATGTTTCATGTATATACACATAATCTCTAAACCCATGGCAAGTTGGCTGACTTTTAAGGTTGGTGGTTTATCAAGAAGATTCCTAGTGGGAATACTGCACCTAGTGTATATAAGACTATTTATGATATGAACATGATAATATATCTATATATACGTGGTATGTATATGAAAATATCATATCACCCAAGTATACTGTATGTTTATCTATATATATATCCCTCAACTGTATGTCTATTACGCATATATCTATATATAATTAGCATCCCCCAAATCCTTTTCAAAAGGTAAAACCACAAAAAAACACAGCATCATCAAGGCATCCTTCTTTGATGCGAATGCTGCAGATGATTTGGTTCCAGCAGCCAATGGTTTACCTGGATTAGATTCTCAAGGTCTTCAGGCGAGGGCATATGAAGGGCGCTGCTTGGAAGGGAGAAACGATGTATGGTGCACCCTCCCTGAAACTAACAGCTTGCCCCCTGGAAATTGGCCGCGCCCCAAAAGGAAAGTAGTCTCGCAACCATCAATTTTCAGGGCCTATGTTAGTTTCAGGGAGGTCATCATATTGTTAGAAGTGAGAAAATATCACTACCATCATCATCGTTGCATCTTTTTTTTCCTATTACCTTTCTGATGAGATTGGACTTTTCAAATTACCCAGCTGGAGCTGTTTTTTTTAAAGAAGTGACATCCTTTGGGTGAAAATCACATCGCTTTTTTTTGACTCCCATCTTAGGCATGGGGCATGGTGTAGAAGCCAAGACCTACCCTTCTGAGACCTAACATATCCCTTCCCGAAACACGTTTGAGTCCATGATTTTCCTTTTCCCTGAGGTGGGATATGTTGTGTTCGTTTTATGGAGGGTACTCATTCTGATCTGTTGATGACATGGGTGTCTCTGAATTGCTCATGACTATTGATCCAAGTCATCATGAAGATCAAGCGATTTGGAGAACGTACTTGATGGTCTACGATACTTTGGGCATTAGGGCACCAAAGCCACTTTATAGACTTTACACATGCATACATCTATCATACATGTATGAGATTGTAGAAGCATTTGCAAAATATCTGGATTTTCTTTGCCATATGAATTCTGATCTTTTGGATTTATAGCACTTAGCATAAGATACACACATTTGTACATATATATATATATATGTTTACATATATACTATATATACAACATAAATTGCATACAGACGTACCTCCAACTTGCAGTTGTTTTACTAAGCCTTTCCAGCCTTTCTAGAGCCAGGCTTTGCAACAGTTGAGCAATCAGTAGCCCCCAGGGCTGAGCAGCTGAGCAGCTGATGATTTCAAGTGACATGTCGACTCTTAGGGATCATTTTGTGACCAATCTTGAATTGTCTAAAAGTGTTTTACAGGATACCCTCCTGGGAACCAACTACCATCCCCTTTAAAAGGTACTTTTGAAGATGATTTAGCTTTTCCCTAGGTGGGATATGTGGGATATGTTAGTTCCTTGGAGGGTAAGAGCTTCTTTGTTTTACATTCTTTGGTGTAAGTTACCATGTTGTTTCAATCATCAAACGATCTTTATATGGTTGGTTTCACTTGCTTAACGCCCGTACCAGGTGATTAAGATCACTTGTTGAGAAAATACAAGAATAGCCATCTATTTTTTGAACAATCAAGAAGGGACAAGTTGTAGATCAAGAACACGCCCAACAACGGAGAGTAACTGATATTGAAAGGAACAACTGTTAAGTTTCAATTTTTATCCATATCAAAAACAACGATGACAAGTTATATTTGCCCAGGATCATGATGATTCACTATGATGATAGATTGATAACATTTCCATAGATTTGTAGCTTGACTCGACTTGAGCATTTAGGCAAATATAACAATAACCGTTGCAACGAGTTTTTTAGAAGATGACGGCTGGGAATCCCTTGATGTCACCATCATCCATCGGTTGCCATGATGGGCCCTCTCAAACGAGGCCGTCAACCCCCACGCTTAGGCTCGTCACCAATATGGCTGTGAGCGGGTGGCGGGTGGGATGTTTTTTTCCTGGCCACTGCTCGAATGAGAATGTGATCCTGCTGTAAAATGCAGGATGGCCAGTTACAAATCGGAAGATCGGAAAAATTGGAAGATTTTGCGTCCGTCCCGCCAATCCTGCCACTTTGCTTCATGCTGTGATGTTGACTTCAATGATGTTCTTTCCATGTAAAGAATTCTAGAAGATCCTCGAACTTAGAATGAGCACATAGATGCACATAGGCATGTATATTTCTATATACACACAGTACGCACATGCGCAAGTGTGCTTAGAGTAACAAAACAAAGATGGGGATGTTCAGGCTTATATATGTGTGCAACTTTTGTCAAATATTTTTTTCATTAGATTCACACTAGGAAGCATATCGAAATACTGGATTCATGGAACTGTGCCAAGCTGTTTGGTCCTGCCATTTTCGCTGTTTAAGCAGCAAAGGAAACGCAGAGATTCTGGTGGGTGTTTGAACATTTTGTCAGAAGTGGTGGGTAACTCCAGCCTTTAAAAAACTGCTGGTTTGTACAGAATTTCCTCCATCTTCAGTTGGCAATTTCCAAGCCCTGCATGGGATCTTCAGAGACACCACTTTGGGTGTCTCTCGCAGAAAAAAAAAACCAACGAGTCAAGGTCTTCGGCGACATTGGCCACCATCAACAGGGTATTTTGAAAAACAGGAAGTGCTGATTTAGATTTTAGATGATCATTGTTCAAATTGTTCATGAAACTTTCCAGTCAAAGTTCCCTAATTTCTCCTCTGTGGAGAAATTTCATAAACAAGTTGAAAGTTCATCACCCGGTGAAGTGTTGGAAATTCATCAACCGTTCGGGTGTGGCAGTTTCGAAACCACAGATGAATGCTTGGAAACCTCCTCAGTTTCTCAGAATTTGTTGTAAAAGTGCCAATTACTGAAGAAATTGCGCAAGATGTTTGGAGATACTGCTTGGGGTTATTTTGGGAAGGTCTAAGAGGGTTGAACCATCTTTTCATCCTTGAAACTGTCACTGATTGATCTTTTGAGTAAGACCTCTCATTTGAGGCAGTGGCAAATGTTAGTATCTCCTACATGGTGCAGGGTACTAGTGTAGTACTGTAATATTTCTCTTTAATCATCTTTTGCAGAATTTCATAGGCATTTTCATGGAATGCATGTGAAGACTTGATTTTTGGCTTGCGTTTTTTCTTAAATGGAAAGACGCGGACCACCCGTCGAAGACCAAAAGGCTTTTGCTTCGTAGCTCTTTCGCGGAAAATGGGCTTCAACGGGGACAGGTGAGTCGGTGAAGTCCTTCTGTGCGGAGATCAGAGATGCCATGTTTTTCATTAAGCTTTAGGGGGAAATCTATGGTTCAATGTATGGAGTTTTCAGGGGAACTTCGGATTTCTAAGTCAACCAAAAGTTGACAGTGAGCCAAATGCCATTGTGAGATCGGAAGCAGTCTGAGGCACTATGAGTTGATTAATATATGCAATATATGCCCAACGGTAGGTGGTCGAAATTTTTGGTAGCGGTGGACCCGTGGACCGCAGGTCGTTTCTTTTTCAATGCATTGTGTGGATGTTGAGCTATTAAGCTTCCAGTTTCACTAAGTTATTGAAACCCAGAGAAATGATGCAGGCAGCCGTGAAACATCGTGAAACATGATTGAAATCTGGGGGGAGAAATATAGCTACTGTATAGAAGAATGTCTATCTATGAGCTGTAACAACATTGTTTAAGCTGTTTTGTGGGAAAGATCAACTGTGTTTGTGTTTTTTTCCAAATTAGCATTGGAATGTTGAATTATTTATTGTTTGCCTTCACCCAAGGAATCGTCGCGGCAGATGGAGGTGTTTGAATTAGGTGTTTCAGTTTCTCTTTGGATCACATCCTTTCAAAAGCAAACTCTGAAGTTTCTGTTATCACCCGGTCCTCAAAAGCTCACGTCGAAGTGGGCGCTCACATCAATTTGGTAATGGCAAATGATCAGCAACCACCAGCAATCAAAGAACAATCATCAAATTTTGTCTGAACTATTGTGTAACAAAGGGAGAACGTGTGAGAATTCATGGTTCGAATATTGTGGACAATCTTATGATTTTCTATTTCCAAGATATCAAGGTGAAAAGAAACAATTTGCTGTTCCTCATTGGCAGTTTTTCAGAAAATGTTTGACATCTCTAGTGACTTCACTCAGCCTCATGATAGAGATGTGTAAGTCGGAGAATCCTCGCAAGAATGATGTCATGTTATATTAACTCTGGTAAGATGTGATTTTCATTCACTCTGTTCTGCGTTGTTGAACAGACTTCAGAACAAAGACCAACTTGCACTTTTTTTCGCTGCAACCATGGTTTCTGCTGGGGCTTTGGACCATTCCTTCGAAGAAGGCACGGTTTGGGAAGACTTCGAAAAAAGAACAATTTTTGATTGCAGCAAAAGAAACATGGTACAACCTGATTCAGTTTTTGTTGATGTAATAATTTTTGATGTTCTGATTCAGTTTTGATGTAATGGTACCAACTGTAGAGATGATATACTATAAAGATGTAGTACATGAATCATCTCTACGCCGTGGCACGATATCTCTGGGTTTTCCCGGCAGGCAATGGCACATTGCGTCTTCGAGTGGAATTGCCAATGGTGCAATCTATGGAGGTTTTTTGCTGGCAAAACAAGCTGGTGAAAAACGTTGAGGATTTTTATCTTAAAAAAAAACATGGTCAGTGATTTTCCAGAAAGGTGGTTTTTTGTGTTACACTCCCCAGAAATTTACATAGCACCGTCCAACAGGAGGCCGAAAAAAAACCAAAAGGAAACTCATCTTCCACCAACTCCAGTGTTTCAGGTGCGTTTTGTGTTAGTTTCAGGGAGTGGATGCCTCCCTTCCCATTGAAAAACTGATCGGTTCGGAATTTCGTCAAGGTGTTGGGCCTTCAAATGGTTCACCAGTGATGCAAAGAAGCAAACAAGAAAGAGGATCAAAGCTGGCATTTTTGTTGGTTTACTTTTCTTTCCCTCAAATCTGCAGTGTTTTTTTTTTGATGTTTTGAAGTCAGATATATAATCAGAAAGAAGAAACAAAGGTGTTTGTAGAAGCATTCTTCAAGATGGGCCCAAAAAAAAAGTTTTCGTATTTCAGGGTTACGTATTAAAAGGTTATATCTCGACTTATAAGAGGTGAACTAACCCCAGTGAACACACACTTATTTTCAGCCATTTATAGGGGGGGAAAAACCCCATGTCACTCTGCCGGACCATCTCGGGTTTACTCCAGGAAGTGCAGCTGGAGGTTAGCGAGCTGGAGGTGGAATCCGGCGATCACCCGTTGATATGGTAGTTTATCCCATTATTTATAGGGTGAAACATACATGTCAGGTGGTTGGCCTTGGGATTTCTTCCATCAAGGTTGATATTTAATAGTAGTGTGAGGCCTTAGGGGTAGGTTGGTTGTCGCGATTTTGCCCCAATATATTTCATCACTACATAAAAACATTTTTCCACCCCATATCATGTAAAAATCATCTTAACATTCTTATTTCCATATTTTGCCCCAACAATTTTCATCACTACTAGGGGGCATTTTCTCAACAACATATTTCATCACTACATAGGGGCATTTTTCCACCCCAAATCATGTAAAAATCATATTAACAATTTTCTTAACATATCGCGACAACCAACCTACCCCTAAGGTCTCTCATAGAAAATAGGTTAGTAAAAAACATTGATACATTAATTAGTAAAAATAAATGTATCAAGGTATTTAACCAAAAACAAAACGCATTACTTCTCTTTGAAACTCTCCATCAAATATTTCAGGATAAAATTGACACCCACGAGTATTTAGCATAAAAAGAAGAGCATTTTCAAATGGTTCTTTCACCTCCCTATTCATTCTCGCTGTTCCAGTTATACCTTTTGATAAATGGAGATTAGAGTAAAACCATCTAATAAGATTGTAATTTCCTTGTTTATTGAATTCCACGCGTTTTTGAATGGTTTTGCTGTTTGGAAAACCGTTTAACCTTACAAAGTAATATAACCACATTCTCAACCCATCTTGAAGATATTCGTCATATTCTTCGCTGAACATTTTTTCTTCAATGTCAAATCCATCCCATTTATCACGAATAAACTTAATAATGATATGTTCGTTTTCTATCACCTTTCTTGTTTTAACACATTTTTTACAACTACACTGAACAAAACTTAAGATATTTTCAACAACTTCATCAGGCAATTTATTATTAACTTTTCTTACTCTATTTTTGTAAAGTCTTAATGAATTACATTTAGTCATTTCTTCTTCAATTCGCTCTCTAATATCAGTATCCATTTTCCCTATTAATATTTATAGTTCATATTTCTTTAAATACTTTTTAGACTAAATCCTTTAAAATTTCTTTTATTAAATCTTCGGGTATTTTATATAAATCTTCTTGTTTATGCTTCACATAGTTTTCCTTCCACTCATTCCTTTTTCCACTAGGTAAGCGTTGAGCAGTTTCAACATGTTTCCCATCAACTATGTTCCCACAGTCTTTACAACATAACGGTCGCGGTGTCCAATTTACATTGCCCCAAAGTCTAGTTCTTTTCCTGTATTTAAATCCGTANTTTCCCATCAACTATGTTCCCACAGTCTTTTTTACATAAGGGTCTAGGTTTCCAATTTACATTGCTCCAAAGCCTAGCTCTTTTTCTGTATCTAAATCCGTATTTACAATAATCAACATCCTTATAGTCAAAGTCTTTCATAAAATCTTGATTCTTCAATAAACCAGTTTGGGGATTTTCAATGACAAAGTATTTTGGGTTAAAGTAGTTTATTATTTCAATAGTTTTCTTTACAATTTTATTTGCTTCTTCAATCTTCCTTACTCCAGTAGTTTTAGCACGACTATACTCCGTACAAGGGGGGCTTGCCCATATGAAATTAAAATACCCAGATGGATACTGTCTATAATCCCATTCCAAAATATTGCAATTAATATCAGCGTTTTTTAAATCCAAAGATACAACATTAAAACCTTTCTCTTTAGCAACTCTTCCAACTGAACCAGTGCCACTAAATAATTCAAGTAAATTCATAATAATATAATTAGAAAAATATTATTATGAATACATTTCAGTGTCTTCATCATAATTTATCTTGTAATAATTTAAAGTTGATTGTTTAGGTTGCTTGATTTCTTTGCTATTCAATTTTGTTAAATACACCGCTCGTTTGTTCTTATAAGTCGTTTCATCCATAGGTTTGTATTCTGTTTTAGATTCATTTGCTTTACTCATCTTCTCCAACAACTCCAAAACTAATTTGATATTTTTATTGCATCTATTCAACTTATTAGTAAGTTCGTCTAACTTCTCTAAATTAGTTGCACTCACGTTTTCATTGTCCGTACTCATGATATA